>CM037597.1:20598245-20678786 GCA_021018995.1 Chloranthus sessilifolius
TTTCATTATAAGTGGCTCAATATCACTAATGATTGAGCTCATTCTACATTCAGTTCTTCCATAGAGGATCTTGAGGTCCAGGTGTACTATTAGACCGCCTTATGTTAATTTCACATTGTACACATGTGACCCAAAAATTAGGTTGGATGATACATTCACAAGTACATTCAATTTTTGCGATGTGTGATAGGTTGAATAACATATAGCAGGCCTATCCAAAAAAGTGATCCTAAGATGTAATTTTTGGATCACTTTTTGGGGATGTATGCCACATATAATCGGCATCCATGACCATACGATCCATTATGTGGAGTTTGGGACGAAAAATGATTTCTCTATCATCGGATTCAAAGCAGTCAATAGTGAGATTACCTTCTCAACTAGGGTGAGAATAGAATTTCAGGGGTGAAAATAATGATAACCTTTTAAATAAAAGCAAAGTTCCCTCTTACTATTTTCAAATGAATACCATCATTTACACTCAGTAAAACTATGACCTCACCCCACCTCCTTCATCAGCATTCATTGACTTCTTTTGAGTTCGACGATAGAGATTGTTTATCATCCCAATCTTTCACACAATTGATTTTGCGATCATTGGTGTACAATCAAACAGTCATTTTTTAATTATACGTGGCAGATAGCCCAAAATGTGACTCCAAAATCACACAATCCATATCACATTGAAATGTAGGGTTCCTTTCTCATACCAGTACCATGTGTAATGAAAGACCAACCATTTTAAAAAATAATCTGTATCGTCTGAATCAAAGCAATCATTGCATGCCGATAGGAGGAGATGGGGTGACGTCACTGTTTCACAGGGTGTAAATAATGGAATCTTTTACAAAGGATAGTGTTATATGGCAGGCAAGTTTTGTGCAAACTGCTGATGTGACGCCTTCATAATTAGTGCAGTGGGGCTAAAGAATGCAGGTCGGGGCACCTAAATGCCATTTGCAAAACTGATTTCCTATCGATTCGCTACGGTTTTGGGTGCTTGAAATCGAAATCTGGTTCAGTGGGTTTAAAAAACCAACCCAAAACAAGCAAATAAGCCATCCAAGGATTCTTTCCGGAGGCTTTCAAATAAACCAACTTATCACATGAACTATTTCAGACAAATCATGTAAATCCCTTTGATTGGTTATCTCGAATGTTTAAATTTTTAGATATTCTACCTCACCTAGGTTTTTAACTAGGATGGTCACATAAACATAGTCCCTCACCCACTTTGGTACGCCCCCGTCCACTCCTCATTCAACTATCATGGGTTTAGGTAAGTTGCCTAAACCTTGAGAGTATGCTGCCTTTATCCTAAGGGACTGACTCTCCTGACCGTCATTTATACACCAAAATGGTGTTTAAATGATCTTACACCATCAATAGTTTAAGATTTGGGTAATTCGAACCATCAAAGTGATAGATCATAGATCGGAATGCAAAAGGCTCAAAGATGATGTTTTAGAGAGATTTAACTCATCCGATTTGTGGACTATAATATCAATCGTTGTTTTTAATTTTAATGGCTGATATTAAAGTTCATCAATAGGATGGGTGACATCCACTTATCGACATTTTTTTATATTAAGTTGAAACATGTTCCAATGATAGATTGCCACTTGGACAATTTAGAATGATCATGGATGTATGGCGCATGACATACTGATCAATCACACTTTAATAGTGAGAGATAAAAAGTGACATCTTAATGGTGCAGTGTAAGATCACTTAAACACCATTTGGTACTTAAATGTCTGATAAAGAGCCTATCCTTCATCCTAATATTTTGGTGAGTGCGAATGTTGTTGGTTTTATGTGTATAATAGAAGTAAGGTATTAGTAATGCAAATGATAACAACAAGAGTTAGTTTATAATGAGTGTTCACTCATATGATGGATACAACAGTCCCCACATATGTGTGACAGCATGACATGGGAGGACTTCGAATGCACGAAAGTCCATGCACAGCACCCAGTCACACAAATGTGTGGACTTCTTTAATGCCCATAATGGATGGACACTCATTGTAGACTAACTCTAGTAATAATGGTGTGGTATTGGTAGAAGTAGTTGTACTTGTAATAATACTATTTTACTATAGTTATTGGTGTTAATGTTGCCACTCATTACAATTACTATTGCTCCTACTACTGGTGCTTTTGATGTTGGTACTATTATAGATATACCAATTGCAACTACTGCTTCTAGTGGTGTTTCTTTTGCTACTACTTCTCTTTCTACGATAGTATTAGTAACAAGAGTAGTTACAAAAGCAACAAAAATAGCAATATTAGTTGTAGTTGTTGTATCAGCAATAGAAACAATAACAATAACAATAGTGATAGGTGCATTAATTATACTAATGAGAGTAGCACTAATAATATATTAGTAGAAGGAAAAAATTGGTAATAATCACATATCATGGTGAGACAATCATAATGTTTTGATTTGCATGAGTTGGATGCTAGAGTGTGAAAATCACAAAGAAGGTCCCTGCTTAGAAAACTCTATCTAATCCGATCTGATATAAGCCCAACTCGTTTCTGTCCAACCCTATGCCCTTCACCTAACTCGATACCCCTCTCCACAGCAAAACCTAGAAAGTAAAATAAACTTAAGGGCTATTGTTGCAACAACGCCGTTGCTTTTGCACTGGTGTCTCTAATATATATATATATATATATATATATATATATATATATATATATATATATATATATATATATAGGTTATTTATATATTTTTAACATACAAAAGATAGAGTGGACATGTTAGGAAGCACCGGTGCGGGTATGACATACAGGTACGATATGGGTACGGCGATATGGTAATTTTCAAAAAATAGGATACGGGAACAAGGTATATATATATATATATATATATATATATATATATATGACACAACCCCCCTAACCTGATTTTTAAAACGGATTGGGCATATAAGCTTGGCCCAATGGGTTAGGTCGAAATGAAAATGAGAATATGCATTTGATGTTGGAAAAATTATGAAATGTTGATATGAAATAATACAAAAAATCGGTCCGAGGCACGAGAAATATCATTGTCTTTGAACCAATATTTTTCCCCACCACTTCGACAAAGTGATAACACTACAAAAAATAAGTCTATTAGCGGCAACTAAAACTGCCGCTATTAACAAAAAAACTGCCGCTAATACCCTCATCGGTCGTTGTAAAAACTGTCGCTACTGGTGTTGTCGCTGCTTTGTTTTAGCGACAATTTTTATAACTGCCGGTGAGGATATTAGCTGCAGTTTTTACAACTGCTACCGCTAAGTTGTCAATAATAGTAGCAATTAAAAAACTGCCGCTACCATGTTTATACCGACATTACAAATAGGGCATCAGCTAGCTAGATTGAAATACCCCTCACAAACAGGGCATCAACCACAACATAAAAATTAGATGATATATTAAAATTAGACGAAAGATATATTAATGATTGAATGATACAATATTGTTGGTTATGTTGGAATCCATTTTTGTATTACTAATATAAATTTTAAACCCAACGTGAGCTGCTGAAGAAAACACAAGCCATTGAAGAACATTTAAAAAAAACTCAACTCATCCTTCTCACTCACCTTCTTCCCCAACTCCCTCCCAATCTTCATAAACTTCTCTTTCGCAGCCTCATATTTGGCTTTCGCTTGTTCCGTCATGCTCTTGTTCGTTGTCTCGTAAGCTTTCTCCATCTTTGCTTTTTCCTCCTCATCAGCGTTCTCTTTTTCTCTGGACTCCCAACCCATCTTGGCTCCTAATTCGCTCGCATGCTTCGACACCTTCTCTTTCGCAGCTTCGTATTTAGTCTTAGCTTCTTTTGTCATTGTCTTTCTCGCTATTTCCTTAGCTTTTTCCATCTCTATTTTTGCTTCCTGATAAGCCTTCTCTTTATCTGTCATTGATCCCCCCACCTTCTCTTTCACTACTTCCTTAGTTTCCCTTGCAAAACTCATAGTAACAAGTTAGATATCAGGAATAAGTTGGCAAGGAGAAGACAAACTATAGATAAAAATGCCATGAAAAAATAAAAAAAGTGAATGATACAATATTGCTGGTTCTATCAGCATGTTCTGTTGACAACAAGTTCCCAACGTGTGTTGTTAAAGCATATAAGCCCTCCACATCATCAGGCCCATCCTTTGAAAGCTCTCCTGCATCAAACCCTGATACAAATTTTCACATTGTTAAATTATAAGACAAGAAAATTAGCAATAAAAAACATGGATATCAGAACGTGACCATAATCAAAGTTGATAACCAAATGAAATTTTACCATTTCTATGAACTGGATTAGCGATGCCATGTAGCTGGATTAGCTATGCCATCCAGCTGAGATTGTCGTTCGTCCAATATATGCTCTCGAAGGCATATATTTCGTGGGGCATACGAACGAGATCTTATATTCCCCCTTGGAACAAAAGGACATGCTTTTGGTACCTTCATAATGACAAGGCAATTGACTGAGACTTTGAGGTACACAACGACTCATTTACTTGAACTTGATTCCAATCAATTAAAAAAAATACAATTATACATTATTTGATTTTTCAAAAAGAATTTGAAATACCAATGACCCACTTTTCTTAGGATGACATTTTCTCCGCAACGCTATAATCTTTCTCTGAGATAAGTGCCTAGAAGTTAGAATGGAGGAAATTTTGACAGGAGCGGGCTTGTCAACCTGCTTGCAAATAATGTCAATTTCATGTGAATTAGAAAACATCATTCACTTTTAAATAATCTAAAATGCATTTGAATAATCTATTGAGTCACACAAACAGAATCAATATGGTTCGTCAACACGGTTGAATAAGAAACAAAATGTTTTATTACACCAAACACAACTAATAATAATATTTTATTATACTAATTAGTTAATAATGAAAGGTTAATTCTTGAATTTTTCAAAATCCAACGATTTTTGTAACTATGCTCTTAAGCACTTATCAATCTCTCGTGAACCCCTCTTCTCTTAAAACCCCAAACACAACTAATAATAATATTTTATTATACTAATTAGTTAATAACCGAAGGTTAAATCCGGATCCTTACACATATACACCCAAATTTTATATGGGTTAAGATATTGGGTCAAATATTAAACTATATTGGCCCTTGGGTCACATTATGTCATATTGGCTCATTGTTAGTAAGGATAATTGGCAAAATACCAAATTTTAAATACTTTTATATATTTTTACTATTTTTAAAATAAAAAAAGTTGCTTAAATATTGGCCGATTTGGCTTATATTGGTAAGTATGGCCTGAGAACTACCTGGCATGTCGATATATGTTGAACTTTAAATCCTAGCCCCTTAAAAACAATAAATATTATTGCACCATGGATTTGAAATTTTATTCCTACACCATTGAAGTGTGTTTATTATTGTGGCATGTGGCACACATATGTGATCAATCTCAATTATCCTAGTGCCAATTCATATTTTGAGCATTTTCCATTTGAAATATTATACCTATAAAATGATGAACTCTAATATACCATAGTTCATTAATGGTTGAGAACGAGTGATATTTGTTGAGTTTTGTTATAATTGTGACTTTAGTGCCATTGTAGTCTTGTCTCTCCTCTTATTAGGATATAACTTTTTTCATTCATTGCCAATTGATTTTGGGTTGGATGTCCACAGTTTTGGTATGTCATAGTAGGCTTTTCACTACTCAGTGTCACCAATTAACTTCTCCACATGGTTTGACTTAGTCCGACCTCAACGGGCGGGGATGTGTTAACTTTATTCCCAATATAGCTTTATCCCTCATCTTATAAGATCAAGCGCGACCATTCCATTTATTGCCAATTAGTTTAGAGCTGAAAATTCATATTTGATCACCGTATAATTTATCACTTTGACAATATGAATTACTTTCATTTTAAACCATTATTATCGGTGTCATATGATTTAAATATCAATTTGATGTTTGAATAACAACATATACATAATTTTCAACATTCGAGTGCATTGAATATTGTGGGCTGCTATGTGCATACCACCTGTTTCCCGTACACCTAAGAGAAAATAGAGTGGCGTAGATAGCAAAAGTTGGTGTGCACCTAGAAAATATATTTTATTTGACCTAAAACAGTTTGGAAAAGTTTGTGGATCCAAAAACCTCTTTAAACACACTTTCTGATGTTTTGCCTCATTGTTAGTAAGGCCTTGTTTGATAACATGGAAATATAATTTCATGGTAGAAATGAAATTTAGTTTTCAATTGTTGTTGTTTGATAGCTATTTAAGAAGATGGAAATGAAATTAAGTTGCCTACATGGAAATTGAATTTCCATACACCAAATCATTTTAGAGAAAATCATTTCAACCATTTAAATGGTGAAATTGAGCTTCCTATTAACAAAATAATACTTTTTGGTTATTGCAAATCTAAAGATACCTGTACAAACTTAAAAGCAAAAAAAAAATATTTTTTATTATTAAAAAGTAACTTCAATTTCTATAATCATCATACCGGCACGATCACTATGACCACCACATTATCTATATCATACTTATTTCAGCTAATATTTGACTTTGGTCAAAGTTTGAATTTTAATCAAACGTTAATTGGATTTATAAGTTATATAAAGTTTTGACTTTTGATCAAACTTTAACTACTGAAACATGATAATAAGTTGTAAGTTAGTAATATATTATCAAATTTTTAGGAGTCAAATGTTGACTTAAGGTCAAACTTAGACTTTTAATTAAAATTTATTTTTTATTAAACTTAAACTCCAATAATTTGATGGCAAAAAAAGGATACTGCCATTTTTATGTACAATTTGATACTAGATTTTCAATTGTATTAATCAATAGTTTGACTTTTAGTCAAACTTTGACTTTTACACAATTTTTTTTGTCAAACTTGAAACCTACTTATAGATAGAGTTTACTACTACATAAATTTATATCGTATCAACACAATTTTTTCTTGATCAAAGTTTGACTTTTGGTCAAAGTTTGATTTTCTATAAAATGTTATAAATTTTTATTAGTGAAATATTATAATTAAAAATATCTATCATTATTTTAATTTATAACTTGAAAATACATTGCCTCATTTTTGTTGGTCAAAGTTTGACTTTTATTCAAATTTTGACTTTAGTCAAAAGTTGAGAAGTGTATCTTGACAGTAGATAGTAATTATTACTGTTGTTATTTATATTTTGTAATGTAAATTTTAATCAGTCAAAGTTTGATATTTGGTCAAACTTTGACTTTTAAGACAATTTAATTTTTTTGAACTTCTGTTTCCCCAATGAGATTATTATTTTTTTAATTTATTACTGTTTAGTATATTACTAAATTTTATTTTACTTTTTTTTATATTTGGTCAAAGTTTGACTTTTTAAAAAGTTGATATTTAGTCAAAGTTTTTACTAGTGTAACCTAGCGCTGGATACGAATACTGTTATGCTAATTTGTAGGTTGGCGGTAGATTATCAAATTTTTTATTGATCAAAGTTTAAAAAATTAGTCAAAGTTTGACTTTTTTAAAAATTAAATTTTCTTTCAAGTTTAAAATTTTAATTTTGTTTCAATGTATAATACATACTAGTGTTTACTATAAAACTTTGTATTTTAGTCTTAAAATTGTTTATTAATCGAAGTTTTACGTTTGGTCAAAGTTTGACTTTTATTAAAAGTGGATGTTTGATCAAATTTTGACTAGTGTAATCTAACGATATATATGAATATTGTTATATTAATTTACAGTTGGACTTTTATAACTTATTGGTACATTGCAAAATTTTCTCTTGGTCAAAGTTAAAATTTTGGTCAAAGTTTGACTTTTATAAAAATTTAATTTTATTTCAACGTATAAACTTACATTAGATACTAGGCATGGATCAAAATTTCGTCCGATACCGATACGTATCGGACATGAATGATACGGTACATTCAATGTCTATCAGATCGTTCATTATATATTATCTATACGTGATACATTGAATGTATCGTTGATCGGATGATATGTATCGGGAAACCAAAATTTTGATCCATGATATTAGCATTTATAATTTTGTTATTTACCTTTACATATTTTTTTTATCAAAATTTAAAGTTTGGTCAAAGTTTGATTTTTTATTTAAGTTTGACTTTTCAAACTTTGACATATATAACTTAGTAATAAATAGTGATTACAATGATATTAATTTATAATGTAATAGAATATCATTAAAAAATTATTGGTTAATATTTGACTTTAATTATGATTTTATTAATAAATGAGCAAAACTTAAAAATTCATTTTCAAAGTTACTAATCAAACAAGATAAATGAATTTCCAATTAAATTAATTTCTCAAACACACTAATCAAACAGTGAAAAATCAATTTCTAGAGGAAATCATTTCCTAAGAAATCAACTAAGAAATTGATTTCATATCCTCTTTGAAATTTCATTGTTAACAGTAGAACAAAATTTGTTGTCATTATTTTTTGATAACCCATTATAATCTTCTATTAAAGTTAATTTGCACTCTCTCTAATCGTTTTCCATTAAACCTCTCTCTCTCTCTCTCTTGCCTTTATTCTCTCTTCAACCAATCCATCAATACCTGCAACCAACAACTTTGCAAATATACGACATAAACTACACCTATACAGCTAAAGACAAGTCACCTTCATCTCCGTACTTATTTTTTATTTTTTGGGTAGGTAACCATATATAGTACTCATTAGATTCATGGTGTGTGAGTCTCGATTCTCACGTACGTAATGGTATCAGAGCCGCAAACGACTCTTCTATAAGATGGGGATTATAATAATCCCACATCGGATAGGGAAATGTCCATAGACCGAGCTATGCTAGGAACTAATTAAGCCAATGCTAGGAACAAAACCGGGAAAGGAACTTACATGTCATAACTAAACAACATGGTGGTGTGCGGTCGGTCATCACAACAATTGCCTTACCAATCACAAACCGCAAGTCGCAATAGAACATGTCACTATTTGATGCAGGGCTGAAGGGTCAGGTCGGGTCAAAATTTTGGCTGCACCATCAAAAAAACTTGACCTAGTGGTGCACTTGATTAGATCCGATCTGGCCTGAAAATTCACTTGAGCCGACCTGACCGGACCTACTCCCAATCCAAAACCTTGATTAGACCTCATAAAAAATCCAATTTTTTCACGTTTTACATATAAATATCAGGTTAGGTTGGGTCAACCCAACTCGACTTGATCTGTTGTTTGACCCGACCGAAAGGTCAAGTCCGATGCCATGTGTCTGACGTGACCCGACTGATGGAGTTTATGTATCACATTAGGTGAACTATTAGATTGGGTCGGGTATAGGGTACCCGACTCATTGAACCCTATTATAAAGTTACCCGACTCATTGAACCCTCTATATATATATAGGGTAAATACGTATTACCAAAAGAAAAAGAAAAAGAAATAAGAAGAAGAAGCAAACCAAAAGGAAAAACCGGAAGAAGAAAGAAAGTGCCGTCCAGCCAGGTAAGTCTTTTACCAGTTCTTCTTCTTTCCTTTTATCTCTTCTTCTTCTCTATGGGTTTTAAACCCTATAAAAAATTTGGGAACAGGGCTTCAAAATCTCCCCCGAAATCCTGAAATTATTAGCCGATAATTTGATTATTCATAATATCGGCGAATAATTTGAAATTATAGGCCGATAATTTTAAGATTCGGCCGATAATTTTCATTTGGGGAGGATTCGGCCGATAATATTGATTTTGATAATCAAATTTTCTTTATTAAAAAACTCCCTTCTCCTTCTGTTTTTTTTGAAAATATTTCACGCATGCCAAGAAGCAATAGTAATTTTCAAAACATCAGAGGTCTTAATACCCAAATTATGCATAATATCAACTAAACCCTATAGAATATGCGAAACGAAACCTAGGTTAAGAGCAATTTTTTTAGGTATAGCAAGTTCATTGTCGTTAATGCCTCTGTTATTATATTACAACAAAGAGGTACCTTATATATAACTTATCATATATCTCCTTTATTTTTGTTGCCTTCTCTATTTCTTTCTTGAAAGGTAATTCTGTCTTTGTATTCGATCAAATTTTGATGTTTCTATAGCTATGATTGTGAGGTTAATTAATGATTTTTATTCTTGTAGTTACTCATGTCGAAGGAGAAGGAGCGGCAACTTCGCTGCAGCTTTGGGGGCAGATTTGTACAGCTGCGGACGACAGGGGAGATCTGCTATGTCGGTGGGAAAAGTCAACTGATTTCCTTCGATCGGAAGGCTAATTTCAGTTGCTTTTCACTGACGATGGCCGATGTCTCTAATTCGGCCGATGCTATCGATGTAAAGTATCTGCTATCGGACGAGAAGTTCGATTGTTGTCTGGTGACAATCGATTCTGACGCCGACCTCAAAAATATGATGGAGGCGGTCGATAGCAGAGAACTCATTCAAATATATGTGGAACCATCTAGGTACCGGATTATACTACCCTCTCTTTTCTTATATATAAACACTTGTAAAATAAATGTATCCTCAGTATCTGTAAATTCGATTGTAGATTACTTTATTTCTCTTAATTATTATATTTTCAAAATGTATACTCAGTATCTCTAAATTCGATTGTAGATTACTTTATTTCTCTTAATTATTATATTTTCAATGGTATGTAATCGTTTCATTTTTAATAATAAGGGTAGGGACAAGGTAACAAACTTGGTATCGGTATCAGGTATCGGTGGTCCGTGGAGGACCGATAAGTATTGGCACTCAAAAGAAAATTAAAAAAAATTGCATTGAACTGATAAGTATCGGCAGATAGGGCTCGTATCAGCCAATACCAATACCGAGTTGAAGGACCAATGCGTATCGATTTGCCAAAAAACCGATATATATCAGTATGGGCCGATTTTTTATACCTTGGCTGAGTCCCTCATTTGTCAAAAGTTACCATATAATTAGACGAGAACCAATATTGTGCTTAATTAGATCTTTACATAATATATCTCAGTCTTCTACGAAGACAGATTTAAAAAAAAAAAATAGGTTTACTAAAAGGGCCCACTTTTAGTAAACTATCACTTCCGAAACCAAATGAAAGCCGCGACTGCTTGGAATCAGACATTTGAAATCGTTTCTCATCTCACTTTTCTACACAATAGATCTTGAGACAGCATCACAGATGGCCCTTTTTTTTATTCTTAGTGACTTAGATCCACAAAATGTGGCCATAAAATCACACGTCACACTCAGGTGTTGTGATTTTGGGTCCTTTTGTTGGAGTTAGTGTCATGTGGAATAGATTATGGACGGTCTGATGTTAAGAGCATCAACTCAAGATCTGGTGTGGGGAAGATTTAGGGTGAAAAGAAGTTTCAATCATCCGATTCCAAGCAGTCAACAGATCTGAGTGGATTTTGGACGTGGACACTTTCAGTCATTAAACCTCGTAGAGTAGAAGAGAGGTAACTAAATAACAGCCTCAAGTGAATCTCTAAAGCCCCTGTGTTTCCCAATTCTGCAAAGGTTAAAAAGAAACCTAATTATTCTATAAGAGGAGCAACAATTATTTTTATCTTATTCATCTCACCTCCTAAGTTTGAAGAAGGATAATAGATTATTTTTTAAATATTTTTTTCTGTGTTTTTTCAGTAGTAAATTGCATGTATCAACAGTATCTATTTTCGTAAATAATTTTTGTTATTGTTGTCAAGCTCTTTTTGACTCCCATTTAAGATACAAGGATTTTTTCTCTTCTCTAGAAGCGACAAATGTCATAATTTTATATGTCATTTTAGGAAGTTCTAAGAGAAAATAGCAAACTTGTAAGAATAACTTGATAATTTTTAAATTTTTAGGGTTTCGAGGGTATAAGTAATTAGGGTTCCTAATGTAAAAGTAGTTGGTCATTTAATTAATTAATAGTAAGTTTTTGTTTCACGAACTTTTGGTAGAGTTTTTGTTTCAAAGAAGCATTAATCCAATTGGTACACTCACTCCAATGTGAGGGAGTAGGTTGTGGGTTTGATTCTCGTCCTTCACGTTGTTTCTCACCCTTATCTTTACAAAGTGTAATAGTAAGTTTTTGTTTCACGAACTTTTGGTTGAGTTTTTGTTTCAAAGAAGCATTAATCCAATTGGTACACTCACTCCAATGTGAGGGAGTAGGTTGTGGGTTTGATTCTCGTCCTCCACGTTGTTTCTCACCCTTATCTTTATAAAGTGTGAGTTGGATTCTCCTAATTAACTTTTATCACTATAGTTGGTGTTCCCTCCCGCAGTCACACTTCTCTACAACTTTCACAGGTGTATGTGTGCCTGCTCCTCGGTTCTCGAGGCTGTCTTGACCGGATGACCGTATAAAAACAACAAAAGTTAGTTGGATTAATACTATTGCGAAAGGAAAGATATGGATATATATATACGAATCCATTTAATATTTATACAGCTAGGTTGCACTAGTAGTATGCACGTGTGGACAGAGAAATTTCGTGAAGGATATTTTAATTGGGATTTTTGTAAGATGCCTCACATAAGTTTGGGAATTGGCGAGATCCCATACCTAGTTTGAAATTTGGCAAGATCCCCCATTTAATTGCTTTAACCACCTCAAACTACCCGTCAAAAATTGAAATCCCTAGAATATCCTTGGTTACCAATTTGCTCCTGATTTACACCTGATTAGTTATGGATTGGCACCCGATTTACATCCGATCGTTACTGATTTGCACCTAATCGATTATCAATTTGTAGTGTCGATTACCGATTATTATCCTATCGGTTACCCATTTTCGTGTGGTTGCCCATCGAAGTTTCGAATGGATATCGGTTGGTTATTTTAACTCTACAAATTTCGAATGGAAAAAAAAGGATTACGTGTAGTCTTGACCGATTTCTTAATCGAGCGATCAGATTTTGATGTCGGCAATAATGAAAGTGGTTGTAAAAGTAAAATCTTTTTTACTTAATCTTGTTTCGAGGACATTTTTGTCATTTTACGGTGGTAGGTGAAATGTTTGGCCGCGCAAAAGACAGGGGTATTAGGGTGCAAATCGGTTGTAAATCGGTTGCAAATTGATAACCAATCGGGTCCAAATCAGGTGTAAATCGGTAACCAAGGATATTTTAGGGATTAAAGTTTTGGCAGGTAGTTTGAAGTGTTTAAAGCAGTTGGGTGAGGGATCTGCCAAATTCTAAACTCGATAAGGGATCTTGGTAATTCTTAAACTTAGTTGAGGCATCTTCCAAAATTCCCATTTTAATTAGGTAATTCATATTTTTAATAGGATACTCTTTCCTAACAACAAAGCTGCGCACTTGCAAAAGCCAATGTTTTTCATCCTAATTTTTTGCACAAAGGATCTTGAGAATATGGGTTTATCTTCGGACGGTCAGATGTTGATTCGACGAGACATACATTTGAAAAAGTGGCTCAGGAATCATATTTGATGGTACATCGATGATCACGTTCACTTTTTGGGAGGTGCCACATGTAATCAAAATCTCATCGTTTGATGATACAACCAAAATCTCAAGATCTATTGTGAAAGATTGGGATAAAAAAAATGCTGAACGTCTTATTCAAAGTAGTCAATGTGTCTCATGAGCAATGCTAAGTTGCAAGGAAAAAGTCTCTAATGCGGTTATGACCCGACCAAAATGCTTGGCTCTATCAAGAAAACATTTATCGGCTTCTACTTCAACCGCCACTAAAAAGGTACTCTTTGGGGGCGGTTTTCTGACCGCCGTTATCTTTTTTCACCAGCGGTTTATTGGCCGCCAACGACTATGTATAACGATAAAAAAATTGATGGTATTATCGGTGTTTTTTAACCGCCACTAAAATGAAAACATTCATCGGCGCTGAGAATTGATGCAAATGCCGACGGTCACTGACCGTCGGCAATTATCACAAACATTAGAAAACATTACCGGCAGTTTCTCTAACCGCTGGTAAAAACCTTTTTTTTTTTTTTTTTTAAAGTATCACCTAGATACACAAATTTATGCGAAAGTGCCCACCCTAATCAGGCAGCTCTATTAGCACCCACTATTTTTTTTATACGGCCATTCGGCCGAGACAACCTCGACAACAGAATCGGCCCCAGGGCAAGGCCCATCAGGCAGCTACCTCGGGCCCCGAAATTTTTGGGGCCTCCTATTCTTGTAATTCTTTATGGGCGATTGGTTAGTATAATTTTCAATGTCCAAAATTGCAAATCAAGTCAATTGGTTTAGTTGGTTACAATCAAAAATCTGGATTTTGTTTCGGTTGGACCGAAATTTCAGCCGAAAACTACGAAAGGGACCGAAATGACGGAATTTCAGTCATTTTGGCCAAAATTTTGATCCTTTGTTGGTTAAGCTACTTGTGTTGTTCACTTTTCCCCCAATAAGTTATGGGTTCAACTCTTCCTAGGCCCCATATTTGTATAATTTTTTATGGGTCGGATTGGGTAGGTGCTGGTCATGGGTCAAGTCATTTGCCTCGCTGAGCTAGGCCAACCTTAAGTATTGACCTAATGAATTTTCTAGCCTTATTTTGATCAGTTTGAATTTGTTTGACCGAATCCTTTATATATATACAAATTTATCCTTATTAAATTACCTAACTTAAAAAATTGATCTCGTGCTTGTTACAACACAAATTTTCAAAATGACCTATCAATTTGAATCTACTTGACGAGAGCTATACAATGAACCTATTTATGAAACCTTTTAAGACTGTTAAAGTACTAAAAAATGGTAGGAAATATTCAATGGCAGTTAAAGTGTTAAAAAATGTCAGCGTTATTAGTTGAGTTACTCAATTCATGGGGTACTATTTAGTTTTTCATTTTTTTGTGTTTTATTTTTTTTTTAAAATATATTTTCGTTAACTTATTAGTTGTGTTTTCAAATTATAAAACAGCAGAATGAAATATGCAGATATTCGTAATCTAGGACTAGGAGCAATCATGGTGACAAATTTCAATTTCGACAATATTTTGATATTTCAAGAAAATTTTGAAAAGTTTTGGAAAAATTTTTGGGAGTACAAAAAATGTTATATATAAATTATATTTAATATTTATAATTTTTTTTTTATTATGCAAAACTACAAAATTAAAAGAAAATTTATTAAATTTGACAAAATTATGTTAATTTCGCTAAAATTAATAAAATTTGGCGATTTCAGAAAAATTATCGAAATTTCGCTGAAAGTTACGTCCAACTTCTGTTTTGATAAATTTCAGCGAAGTTTTGAAAAATATTAGAGAAATTTGTCACTATATGAGAAATGAGTATTATTTTATTTATTAAAAAATATTTTTTTTTAGGATCAATATAAAGGAGGGCCCATTTTAGGAACTCGCCTTGGGCCCCCAAAGTCTCGTGGCACCGCCGAGAATTGAGGAGCACGCATACATATTGGACAATTGCGGGCGGGAGCACCAACGATAGTGGTGAGGTTAACTAACAAAACCCACCTACATCTTGTGAAGACAAGGGTGACCTACTCTCTTACATTGGAGAGCATACCAACTGGGCTAATGCCTCTTTGGTGACTGACCTTTAAGTTAGGGAGCCATTAGTTGCACTCAGAAAAGTCAGCCCTTGCACCAAGTTTAAAAGAAAGACATGCAAGTTTGGCGACCTTTGTTATGTGAAAGCACTATCTAAGCCATTTGATTTCAAGGACATGATTTAAAGATATTAACTACAAAAGATTAGAACAAAATATAATCTTCATCATGTGATTAAATGTAGTCAAAGGCAATTATCGACTCAACAATTGACTACAATTATCGTGGTGTGCTCTAATCTTATGCACTGATCTATATATCATGAACTTCAAATCAGACAACCCGGATTTTCTTTTTACATGTTACATGTCCCTAAAATGTCAAGTCTTTCTTTAAGTTTAGTGCAAGTCCAACTTTCCAGAGTGCAACTAATGGCTCCCTAAAAATTATCTTTCTGCCAATCTTTTGCAAAAATGACTTTCAATCCCCTCTATAAAGAAACCTGGACTCATATATGGTTTAATAAAAAATTATAAAAGTTTTACCAAACTTGGTGTCGTATATAATTTAATAAAAAAATTATAAGACCTTCGATCTCACCTACAAAGGGAAACCAGGAATCATATATAGTTTAATAAAAATATTATAAAAGTTCTACAAAACCTCTAAACTACAATTATCATCCCAAACGCAACCTGCTATCATAGGAAACCTGGAATCATATATGGTTAAATAAAAATAATAAAGCTTTTCTAAAACCTGTAAATAATCCTCATTCTATGCAAAAGCTAGGGAAAGTTTACCACCTATTATAAAAACAACCCATAATTATAATGGCGCGACCCTCCATATCGTCATGTAAGCAAGGTGTAGGTAATTCCCACAGTCAAAGTGATAGATCATAAATTGAAAGTGATAGATCAAAGTGATTGGCTCTAATACCAATCATTTTGTCTAGTTTTAATGACTGATATTCAAACTAGCCAATCAGATGGTTCACATCAACCTATGTCAATATGATTCTTTGACTAAAACATTTTCCTATAATGGATTGTCATTGAATCATTTAGATTGATCATAAATCGATCCCACATGACACATTACAAAACCACACTTCAATGGTGTGAGATAAAAAATTTGGCATGTTAGGAAGCCACACTCCAATGGTGTGACATAAAAAATTCTAATTAAGCGGTGGTAGATCGTTTTTGTCATTCAAGAGTCATTATTTCTAATTATACTTTAACCAAATATAGTAAGGTTGAGGGATCCCTACACTTTCAGTGTAGCGTTTGAATGCTACACTAGTGTTGAGATCTAATGTCACGTCACATGTGATCTCAGAAAAACACCCTTTTTGAGATCATTAGTCATATGGCATGCGAGTTAATTTTTTTTTTTTTTAATTTTACGTCATTTGTCCCTTCAAAATAATGGTCAAAGTTTGATTTCCGACCCTTTAACCTAGTGCATTGAGTTTTTTCGAACTTTGACCATATTTTGAACGGTGGATAAGATGTATTTTTTAGTTATTTTTGGGGGCTATAGACTTGATCGATCTTGTCCATATTGCCTTTGCACTTGATCTTCAGATTAGGTGTCACTTATCATCCAAATGACACTAATGTAGCGTTGAACGCTACAATGATAATGTAGCATTCTATCGTCCATATAACAAAAGGTGGTGTTATTTGCACCCGTTTTCCTATGGAAAAATTCGTTGACTTCCTTAAATCATGCGACATAGATCGTTTTTCATCCCAATATTGCCCTCAATAGATCTTAAGATAATGGCACACCTATCAGACGACTACATATCGATTCCACATGACACATCCCCAAAAGTGACCGTGATCATAGGGCATGCCTTTCAAATGGTCACGTTTGGGGTGTGTGCCACGTGAAATCAAGATTTGGTCGTCGATAGGTGATCTCAAGATCTATTATGTAGATGATTGGGGACGAAAAATGATCTTCAACCCTCTGCTTCAAGGCAGTCGATGACTTTTTATGATGAAAAAGGGTGTGCACCTTACAGGAAATAGGGTGTGAATAACCCCACCCATAATAAAAAGGTGGGCAGTTTTTTATGAGGAGGTAATTGGCTGCATACACTGGGCCTAAACACCAGCAGTCATGTCTCGCCACATAAGTCATCAGAAATTGTCCGTTGTTTATAACTTTCCTAATAATTTGAAGAGGAGTCTTAAGTCATAAATTAAATTAATGTTCATTTCTTTAAAAATACTAATATTATGATAAATGTCTATTAATGGTGTGTGATTTCATTTTACAAGATTGATTGATTGATTGGGTTAAAAAGCTCTTCATATAGTGATATTTCTAAAGTATAGTTATAGTTTTGGTCCGTCAATGAGTTTTGATATTTTTTTTAAATATATGTATTGGGATTTGGTACCCATCCACCCACCTACCCAGCAGGAAGAGGAAGCCGAAGGTTATGGGACCCAAAAGACTGAAATTGATTTCAGGATCAAAGTATCTTCCAAAAGCGTCTTCATCAAACGGGCTTGGAGAAGATTCACATTTTATTTGTGGAGAGTGTAACACAATTGGGGTGGCTGATGGTGTGGGTGGCTTGAAGAAGATAGGAATTGACTCTGGAATATATGCTCGGGAACTCATGCTCAACTCTTTAAGAGCAATAAACAAAATGTCAGCTACGGTGGATCTACCAAGAGTTATAAAGGAAGCATACACCAACACCAAATCTCAAGGAGCCTCTACAGCTTGCATTTTCACACTTCACCATGAGGTGCTTAATTAATATATTTTCCTTTTTCTTCTTCTTCGTTTTTGAATTTTGAAATTTGAATTTTGAATTACTAACTAGTGTTTTGATGGCAGAGTATAAAAGGGCTCAACATTGGCGATAGCGGATTATTAGTGGTCAGAAAGAATAGGGTCGCCTACAAATCTCCCGTGCAACAACATTCATTCAATTGCCCGTATCAGCTTGGTAGTAGCTCGTCCAGCGACACACCCACCAGTGCACAGGTACTTACCTACCCTTTTTTTTATTATTTATTATTTATTATTAATCATACATACATGTTTTGTTTAATTTTCAATTCAATTATATTACACACACACACACACACATATATATATATATATATGCAGATGTTTCAATTTGGGGTGGTAGAAGGCGACGTGATCGTGGCTGGAACAGATGGGTTATTCGATAATTTGTCTGACTGGGAGATAGCTGCGGTGGTAGTGAAGGCTACAAGAGAAGGACTGATTCCACAAGAAATTGCTTCTAAATTGGTTGAGTTTGCCAATATCAAGTCAAATGACCACAACTGCTCAACCCCATTTTCCATAAATGCTCAGAAAGTCGACACTTCTATCACAGGGAAGCGATGACATCACAGCCTCGCTCGCTTAAAACAAAGGTATGAATGATACTCACCTAATTTAGGATTTTTTTAATTAATTTAAAATTTAAATAGATTTAGGTTTTAGATGTTTTTATGCTATTTTCGATTGACATTACCAATTTTTGATAGTTGACCATTTTTCATTCAAATTCATCGATGAGTCTATATAATGGAAGTCACTTTATTTAGGAATTTTTCAATTAATTTTTTAAAAAAAGTGTTTTAGATGTTTTTATGTTATTTTCCGATTTAGCATATCTTTTTTCAGTAGTTGGCTATTTTTTCATTCAAATACATCAGTAGTCCATGCAATTAAAGTCACTTAATTTAGGATTTTTATTTTAATTTGAAAAAAAGAAGGTTTTAAATGTTTTTTATGTTATTTTCCAATTTAGCATACCTTTTTTCGAGTTGACCATTTTTTTATTCAAATTCATCAGTAGTTCATGCAATGGAAGTCACTTAATTTAGGATTTTTTTTAATTAATTTAAAAAAAAAATGTTTTAGATATTTTTATGTTATTTTTTGATTTAGCATACCTTTTTCACTAGTTGACCATTTTTCATTCAAATTCATTAGTAGTCCATGCAATAGAAGTCACTTAATTTAGGATTTTTAGTTTAATTAGTTTTAAAAAAATTGTTTTAAATGTTTTATGTTAATTTCAAATTTAGCATACCATTTTTTGAGTTGACCATTTTTTCATTCAAATTCATGTAGTCCATGCAATGGAAGTCACTTAATTTAGATATTTTTTTAATTATTAAAAAAAATGTCTTAGATGTTTTTATGTTAATTTCAAATTTAGCATACCATATTTCAGCTTGACCATTTTTTCATTCAAATTCATCAAGAGTCCATGCAATTAAAGTCACTTAATTTAGATTTTTTTTAATTATTTAGAAAAACAAAAGGTTTTAGATGTTTTATGTTAATTTCAAATTTAGCATACCATTTTTCAAGAGTTGACCATTTTTCATTCAAATTAATTAGTAGTCCATGCAATGTAAGCCACTTAATTTAGGAATTTTAATTAATTAAAAAAGGGTTTTAGATGTTTTATGTTATTTTCGATTTAGCATTACCATTCTTGATGAGTTGACCATTTTTCATTCAAATTCATCGATGAGTTGATATTTTTAAAATATATGTATTGGGATTTGTACCCATCCACCCACCTACCCGGTAGGAAGAGGCAGAAGGTTATGGGACCCAAAAAGTGAAATTGATTTGGGATCAAAGTATCTTCAAAAGCGTCTTCATCAAGCGGGCTTGAGAAGATTCACATTTTATTTGTGGAGAGTGTAACACAATTGGGGTGGTCTGATGGTGTGGGTGGCTTGAAGAAGATAGGAATTGACTCGAATATATGCTCGAACTCATGCTCAACTCTTTAAGAGCAATAAACAAAATGTCACCATGGATCTACCAAGAGTTATAAAGGAAGCATACACCAACACCAAATCTCAAGGAGCCTCTACAGCTTGCATTTTCACACTTCACCATGAGGTGCTTAATTAATATATTTTCCTTTTTCTTCTTCTTCGTTTTTGAATTTTGAAATTTGAATTTTGAATTACTAACTAGTGTTTTGATGGCAGAGTATAAAAGGGCTCAACATTGGCGATAGCGGATTATTAGTGGTCAGAAAGAATAGGGTCGCCTACAAATCTCCCGTGCAACAACATTCATTCAATTGCCCGTATCAGCTTGGTAGTAGCTCGTCCAGCGACACACCCACCAGTGCACAGGTACCTACCTACCCTTTTTTTTATTATTTATTATTTATTATTAATCATACATACATGTTTTGTTTAATTTTCAATTCAATTATATTACACACACACACATATATATATATATATGCAGATGTTTCAATTTGGGGTGGTAGAAGGCGACGTGATCGTATGGAATGTATGGGTTATTCGATAATTTGTCCGACCGGGAGATAGTGCGGTGGTAGTGAAGGCTACAAGAGAAGGACCTGATTCCACAAGAAATTGCTTCTAAATTGGTTGAGTTTGCCAATATCAAGTCAAATGACCACAACGCTCAACCCATTTTCCATAAATGCTCGTAAATGGACACTTCTATCAAGGAAGCGATGACATCACAGCGCTTTCTCGTCGTCATCGCTAAAACAAAGGTATGAATGATACTCACCTAATTTAGGATTTTTTTTTAATTAATTTAAAATTTAAATAGATTTAGGTTTTAGATGTTTTTATGCTATTTTCCGATTCAGCATTACCAATTTTCAGTAGTTGACCATTTTTTCATTCAAATTCATCAGTAGTCTATATAATGGAAGTCACTTTATTTAGGAATTTTTTCAATTAATTTTTTTTAAAAAAAGGTTTTAGATGTTTTTATGTTATTTTCCGATTTAGCATATCTTTTTTCAGTAGTTGGCTATTTTTTCATTCAAATTCATCAGTAGTCCATGCAATTAAAGTCACTTAATTTAGGATTTTTATTTTAATTTGAAAAAAAAAGAAGGTTTTAAATGTTTTTATGTTATTTTCCAATTTAGCATACCTTTTTTCAGTAGTTGACCATTTTTTTATTCAAATTCATCAGTAGTTCATGCAATGGAAGTCACTTAATTTAGGATTTTTTTTAATTAATTTTAAAAAAAAATGTTTTAGATATTTTTATGTTATTTTTTGATTTAGCATACCTTTTTTCACTAGTTGACCAATTTTCATTCAAATTCATTAGTAGTCCATGCAATAGAAGTCACTTAATTTAGGATTTTTAGTTTAATTAGTTTTAAAAAAATTGTTTTAAATGTTTTTATGTTAATTTCAAATTTAGCATACCATTTTCAAAGAGTTGACCATTTTTCATTCAAATTCATGAGTCCATGCAATGGAAGTCACTTAATTTAGATATTTTTTTAATTATTAAAAAAAATGTCTTAGATGTTTTTATGTTAATTTCAAATTTAGCATACCATATTTCAGCTTGACCATTTTTCATTCAAATTCATCAAGAGTCCATGCAATTAAAGTCACTTAATTTAGATTTTTTTTAATTATTTAGAAAAACAAAAGGTTTTAGATGTTTTATGTTAATTTCAAATTTAGCATACCATTTTTCAAGAGTTGACCATTTTTCATTCAAATTAATTAGTAGTCCATGCAATGTAAGCCACTTAATTTAGGAATTTTAATTAATTAAAAAAAGGGTTTAGATGTTTTTATGTTATTTTCGATTTAGCATTACCATTCTTGAGAGTTGACCATTTTTCATTCAAATTCATCGTAGTTGATATTTTTTAAAATATATGTATTGGGATTTGTACCCATCCACCCACCTACCCAGAGGAAGAGGAAGCCGAAGGTTATGGGACCCAAAAGAGAAATTGATTTGGATCAAAGTATCTTCCAAAGCGTCTTCATCAAGCGGGCTTGGAGAAGATTCACATTTTATTTGTGGAGAGTGTAACACAATTGGGGTGGTGATGGTGTGGGTGGCTTGAAGAAGATAGGAATTGACTGGAATATATGCTCGAACTCATGCTCAACTCTTTAAGAGCAATAAACAAAATGTCACTTACGGTGGATCTACCAAGAGTTATAAAGGAAGCATACACCAACACCAAATCTCAAGGAGCCTCTGACTTGCATTTTCACACTTCACCATGAGGTGCTTAATTAATATATTTTCCTTTTCTTCTTCTTCGTTTTGAATTTTGAAATTTGAATTTTGAATTACTAACTAGTGTTTTGATGGCGAGTATAAAAGGGCTCAACATTGGCGATAGCGGATTATTAGTGGTCGAAGAATAGGTCGCCTACAAATCTCCCCTGCAACAACATTCATTCAATTGCTCGTGTCGCTTGGTAGTAGCTCGTCCAAATGACACACCCACCAAAGGTACTGCAGTACCTTACCTACCCTTTTTTTTTATTATTATTTATTATTAATCATACATACATGTTTTGTTTAATTTTCAATTCAATTATATTACACACACACACATATATATATATATATATATGCAGATGTTTCAATTTGGGGTGGTAGAAGGCGACGTGATCGTGGCTGGAACAGATGGGTTATTCGATAATTTGTCATTTGGGAGATAGAGGCTACAAGAGAAGGACTGATTCACAAGAAATTGCTTCTAAATTGGTTGAGTTTGCCAATATCAAGTCAAATGACCTCGCTCAACCCCATTTTCCATAAATGCTCGTAAAGTCGACACTTCTATCAAGGGGAAGCTGATGACATCACGTCGTTTCTCTTCGTCATCGCTTAAAACAAAGGTATGAATGATACTCACCTAATTTAGGATTTTTTTTTAATTAATTTAAAATTTAAATAGATTTAGGTTTTAGATGTTTTTATGCTATTTTCCGATTCAGCATTACCAATTTTCAGTAGTTGACCATTTTTTCATTCAAATTCATCAGTAGTCTATATAATGGAAGTCACTTTATTTAGGAATTTTTTCAATTAATTTTTTTAAAAAAAAGGTTTTAGATGTTTTTATGTTATTTTCCGATTTAGCATATCTTTTTTCAGTAGTTGGCTATTTTTTCATTCAAATTCATCAGTAGTCCATGCAATTAAAGTCACTTAATTTAGGATTTTTATTTTAATTTGAAAAAAAAAGAAGGTTTTAAATGTTTTTATGTTATTTTCCAATTTAGCATACCTTTTTTCAAAGAGTTGACCATTTTTTATTCAAATTCATCGTAGTTCATGCAATGGAAGTCACTTAATTTAGGATTTTTTTAATTAATTTAAAAAAAAATGTTTTAGATATTTTTATGTTATTTTTGATTTAGCATACCTTTTTCACTAGTTGACCATTTTTCATTCAAATTCATTAGTAGTCCATGCAATAGAAGTCACTTAATTTAGGATTTTTAGTTTAATTAGTTTTTAAAAATTGTTTTAAATGTTTTATGTTAATTTCAAATTTAGCATACCATTTTTCGAGTTGACCATTTTTCATTCAAATTCATGTAGTCCATGCAATGGAAGTCACTTAATTTAGATATTTTTTTTAATTATTAAAAAAAAAATGTCTTAGATGTTTTTATGTTAATTTCAAATTTAGCATACCATATTTCAGCAGTTGACCATTTTTTCTTCAAATTCATCAGTAGTCCATGCAATTAAAGTCACTTAATTTAGATTTTTTTTTTTTTAATTATTTAGAAAAACAAAAAGGTTTTAGATGTTTTTATGTTAATTTCAAATTTAGCATACCATTTTTCAGTAGTTGACCATTTTTTCATTCAAATTAATTAGTAGTCCATGCAATGTAAGCCACTTAATTTAGGAATTTTAATTAATTAAAAAAAAAGGGTTTTAGATGTTTTTATGTTATTTTCCGATTTAGCATTACCATTCTTCAGTAGTTGACCATTTTTTCATTCAAATTCATCAGTAGTTGATATTTTTTAAAAATAAATGTATTGGGATTTGTACCCATCCACTCACCTACCCAACAGGAAGAGGAAGCCGAAGGTTATGGGACCCAAAAGACTGCAATTGATTTCAGGATCAAAGTATCTTCCAAAAGCGTCTTCATCAAACGGGCTTGGAGAAGATTCACATTTTATTTGTGGAGAGTGTAACACAATTGGGGTGGCTGATGGTGTGGGTGGCTTGAAGAAGATAGGAATTGACTCGAATATATGCTCGAACTCATGCTCAACTCTTTAAGAGCAATAAACAAAATGTCACTACTTGGATCTACCAAGAGTTATAAAGGAAGCATACACCAACACCAAATCTCAAGGAGCCTCTGACTTGCATTTTCACACTTCACCATGAGGTGCTTAATTAATATATTTTCCTTTTCTTCTTCTTCGTTTTGAATTTTGAAATTTGAATTTTGAATTACTAACTAGTGTTTTGATGGCGAGTATAAAAGGGCTCAACATTGGCGATAGCGGATTATTAGTGGTCGAAGAATAGGGTCGCCTACAAATCTCCCGTGCAACAACATTCATTCAATTGCCCAGACGGCTTGGTAGTAGCTCGTGACACACCCACCAAAGGCAGTGTACTACCTACCCTTTTTTATTATTTATTATTTATTATTATTAATCATACATACATGTTTTGTTTAATTTTCAATTCAATTATATTACACACACACATATATATATATATATATATATTTCAATTTGGGGTGGTAGAAGGCCGTGATCGTGGTCGGAAATGTATGGGTTATTCGATAATTTGTCCGAGAGATAGCTGCGGTGGTAGTGAAGGCTACAAGAGAAGGAGAAATTGCTTCTAAATTGGTTGAGTTTGCCAATATCAAGTCAAATGACCACAATCGCCAACCCCATTTTCCATAAATGCTCGTAAAGTCGGACACTTCTATCAAGGCGGAAGCCGATGACATCACACCGTCGCTTTCTCGTCGTCATCGCTTAAAACAAAGGTATGAATGATACTCACCTAATTTAGGATTTTTTTAATTAATTTAAAATTAAAATAGTTTTAGGTTTTAGATTTTTTTATGCTATTTTCCGATTCAGCATTACCAATTGTCAGTAGTTGACCATTTTTTCATTCAAATTCATCAGTAGTCTATATAATGGAAGTCACTTTATTTAGGAATTTTTCAATTAATTTTTTAAAAAAGGTTTTAGATGTTTTATGTTATTTTCCGATTTAGCATATCTTTTTTCAAGATGGTTGGCTATTTTTCATTCAAATTCATCGAGTCCATGCAATTAAAGTCACTTAATTTAGGATTTTATTTTAATTTGAAAAAAAGAAGGTTTTAAATGTTTTTATGTTATTTTCCAATTTAGCATACCTTTTTTCAAGAGTTGACCATTTTTTATTCAAATTCATCGATTAGTTCATGCAATGGAAGTCACTTAATTTAGGATTTTTTAATTAATTTAAAAAATGTTTTAGATATTTTTATGTTATTTTTGATTTAGCATACCTTTTTCACTAGTTGACCATTTTTCATCCAAATTCATTAGTAGTCCATGCAATAGAAGTCACTTAATTTAGGATTTTTAGTTTAATTAGTTTTTAAAAAAAAATTGTTCTAAATGTTTTTATGTTAATTTCAAATTTAGCATACCATTTTTCAGTAGTTGACCATTTTTTCATTCAAATTCATCGGTAGTCCATGCAATGGAAGTCACTTAATTTAGATATTTTTTTTAATTATTAAAAAAAAAAATGTCTTAGATGTTTTTATGTTAATTTCAAATTTAGCATACCATATTTCAGCAGTTGACCATTTTTCATTCAAATTCATCAAGATGGTCCATGCAATTAAAGTCACTTAATTTAGATTTTTTTTTAATTATTTAGAAAAACAAAGAGGTTTTAGATGTTTTTATGTTAATTTCAAATTTAGCATACCATTTTTCAGTAGTTGACCATTTTTTCATTCAAATTAATTAGTAGTCCATGCAATGTAAGCCACTTAATTTAGGAATTTTAATTAATTAAAAAAAAGGGTTTTAGATGTTTTTATGTTATTTTCCGATTTAGCATTACCATTCTTCAGTAGTTGACCATTTTTTCATTCAAATTCATCAGTAGTTGATATTTTTTAAAAATATATGTATTGGGATTTGTACCCATCCACCCACCTACCCAGCAGGAAGAGGAAGCCGAAGGTTATGGGACCCAAAAGACTGAAATTGATTTCAGGATCAAAGTATCTTCCAAAAGCGTCTTCATCAAACAGGCTTGGAGAAGATTCACATTTTATTTGTGGAGAGTGTAACACAATTGGGGTGGCTGATGGTGTGGGTGGCTTGAAGAAGATAGGAATTGACTCTGGAATATATGCTCGGGAACTCATGCTCAACTCTTTAAGAGCAATAAACAAAATGTCGACTACAATTGGATCTACCAAGAGTTATAAAGGAAGCATACACCAACACCAAATCTCAAGGAGCCTCTCTGACTTGCATTTTCACACTTCACCATGAGGTGCTTAATTAATATATTTTCCTTTTCTTCTTCTTAGTTTTGAATTTTGAAATTTGAATTTTGAATTACTAACTAGTGTTTTGATGGCAGTATAAAAGGGCTCAACATTGGCGATAGCGGATTATTAGTGGTCGAAGAATAGGGTCGCCTACAAATCTCCCGTGCAACAACATTCATTCAATTGCTCAGACTTGGTAGTAGCTCGTCCAAATGACACACCCACCAAAGGCATGTACCTACCTACCCTTTTTTTTATTATTTATTATTTATTATTAATCATACATACATGTTTTGTTTAATTTTCAATTCAATTAGATTACACACACCCATATATATATATATATATGCAGATGTCTCAATTTGGGGTGGTAGAAGGCGGCGTGATCGTGGGTCGAACAGATGGGTTATTCGATAATTTGTCTAACTGGGAGATATCTGCGGTGGTAGTGAAGGCTTCAAGAGAAGGACTGATACCACAAGAAAGTGCTTCTAAATTGGTTGAGTTTGCTAATATCAAGTCTAATGACCACAACTGCCCAACCCCATTTTCCATAAATGCTCGAAAGTCGGACACTTCTATATCAAGCGGAAGCCGATGACATCACAGTCATCGCTTAAAACAAAGGTATGAATGATACTCACCTAATTTAGGATTTTTTTTTAATTGATTTAAAATTTAAATAGATTTAGGTTTTAGATGTTTTTATGCTATTTTCCGATTCAGCATTACCAATTTTCAGTAGTTGACCATTTTTTCATTCAAATTCATCAGTAGTCTATATAATGGAAGTCACTTTATTTAGGAATTTTTTCAATTAAATTTTAAAAAAAAAAGGTTTTAGATGTTTTTATGTTATTTTCCGATTTAGCATATCTTTTTCTGAGTTGGCTATTTTTCATTCAAATTCATCGAGTCCATGCAATTAAAGTTACTTTTTTTAGGAGTTTTATTTTAATTTGAAAAAAAAAGAAGGTTTTAAATGTTTTTATGTTATTTTCCAATTTAGCATACCTTTTTTCAGTAGTTGATCATTTTTTATTCAAATTCATCAGTAGTTCATGCAATGGAAGTCACTTAATTTAGGATTTTTTTTAATTAATTTTAAAAAAAAATGTTTTAGATATTTTTATGTTATTTTTTGATTTAGCATACCTTTTTTCACTAGTTGACCATTTTTTCATTCAAATTCATTAGTAGTCCATGCAATAGAAGTCACTTAATTTAGGATTTTTAGTTTAATTAGTTTTTAAAAAAAAATAGTTTTAAATGTTTTTATGTTAGTTTCAAATTTATCATACCATCTTTTCAGTAGTTGACCATTTTTTCATTCAAATTCATCGGTAGTCCATGCGATGGAAGTCACTTAATTTAGATATTTTTTTTAATTATTAAAAAAAAAAATGTCTTAGATGTTTTTATGTTAATTTCAAATTTAGCATACCATATTTCAGCAGTTGACCATTTTTTCATTCAAATTCATCAGTAGTCCATGCAATTAAAGTCACTTAATTTAGATTTTTTTTTTTTAATTATTTAGAAAAACAAAAAGGTTTTAGATGTTTTTTATGTTAATTTCAAATTTAGCATACCATTTTTCAGTAGTTGACCATTTTTTCATTCAAATTAATTAGTAGTCCATGCAATGTAAGCCACTTAATTTAGGAATTTTAATTAATTAAAAAAAAAGGGTTTCAGATGTTTTTATGTTATTTTCAGATTTAGCATTACCATTCTTCAGTAGTTGACCATTTTTTCATTCAAATTCATCAGTAGTTGATATTTTTTAAAAATATATGTATTGGGATTTGTACCCATCCACCCACCTACCCAGCAGGAAGAGGAAGCCGAAGGTTATGGGACCCAAAAGACTGAAATTGATTTCAGGATCAAAGTATCTTCCAAAAGCGTCTTCATCAAACGGGCTTGGAGAAGATTCACATTTTATTTGTGGAGAGTGTAACACAATTGGGGTGATGGTGTGGGTGGCTTGAAGAAGATAGGAATTGACTGGAATATATGCTCGAACTCATGCTCAACTCTTTAAGAGCAATAAACAAAATGTCACTACTTGGATCTACCAAGAGTTATAAAGGAAGCATACACCAACACCAAATCTCAAGTACCCTCTACAGCTTGCATCTTCACACTTCACCATGAGGTGCTTAATTAATATATTTTCCTTTTTCTTCTTCTTCGTTTTTGAATTTTGAAATTTGAATTTTGAATTACTAACTAGTGTTTTGATGGCAGAGTATAAAAGGGCTCAACATTGGCGATAGCGGATTATTAGTGGTCAGAAAGAATAGGGTCGCCTACAAATCTCCCGTGCAACAACATTCATTCAATTGCCCGTATCAGCTTGGTAGTAGCTCGTCCAAATGACACACCCACCTTTTTTAATATTTATTATTTATTATTAATCATACATACATGTTTTGTTTAATTTTCAATTCAATTATATTACACACATACACACATATATATATATATATATATATATATATATATATATATATATATATATCTGCAGATGTTTCAATTTGGGGTGGTAGAAGCGGCGTGATCGTGGTTGGAGCAGAGATGGGTTATTCGATAATTTGTCCGAGGAGATAGCTGGGGTGGTAGTGAAGGCTACAAGAGAAGGACTGATTCCACAAGAAATTGCTTCTAAATTGGTTGAGTTTGACAATATCAAGTCAAATGACCACAACTGCCCAACCCCATTTTCCATAAATGCTCGTAAAGTCGGACACTTCTATCAAGGCGGAAGCCGATGACATCACAAATCGCTTTCTCTCATTCATCGCTTAAAACAAAGGTATGAATGATACTCACCTAATTTAGGATTTTTTTAATTAATTTAAAATTTAAATAGATTTAGGTTTTAGATGTTTTATGCTATTTTCGATTGATTACCAATTTTCGATGAGTTGACCATTTTTCATTCAAATTCATCGTAGTCTATATAATGGAAGTCACTTTATTTAGGAATTTTTCAATTAATTTTTAAAAAAAGGTTTTAGATGTTTTATGTTATTTTCGATTTAGCATATCTTTTTTCAAGAGTTGGCTATTTTTTCATTCAAATTCATCGAGTCCATGCAATTAAAGTCACTTAATTTAGGATTTTTATTTTAATTTGAAAAAAAGAAGGTTTTAAATGTTTTTATGTTATTTTCCAATTTAGCATACCTTTTTTGGAGTTGACCATTTTTATTCAAATTCATCAAGAGTTCATGCAATGGAAGTCACTTAATTTAGGATTTTTTAATTAATTTTAAAAAAATGTTTTAGATATTTTTATGTTATTTTTTGATTTAGCATACCTTTTTCACTAGTTGACCATTTTTCATTCAAATTCATTAGTAGTCCATGCAATAGAAGTCACTTAATTTAGGATTTTTAGTTTAATTAGTTTTAAAAAAATTGTTTTAAATGTTTTTATGTTATTTTCAAATTTAGCATACCATTTTTCAGTAGTTGGCCATTTTTTCATTCAAATACATCGGTAGTCCATCCGATGGAAGTCACTTAATTTAGAAATTTTTTTTAAATTATTAAAAAAATGTCTTAGATGTTTTTATGTTAATTTCAAATTTAGCATACCATATTTCAGTTGACCATTTTTTCATTCAAATTCATCATAGTCCATGCAATTAAAGTCACTTAATTTAGATTTTTTTTAATTATTTAGAAAAACAAAAGGTTTTAGATGTTTTTATGCTAATTTCAAATTTAGCATACCATTTTTGAGTAGTTGACCATTTTTTCATTCGAATTAATTAGTAGTCCTTGCAATGTAAGCCACTTAAATTAGGAATTTTAATTAATTAAAAAAATAGGGTATCAGATGATTTTATGTTATTTTCCGATTTAGCATTACCATTCTTCGAGTTGACCATTTTTCATTCAAATTCATCAATGGTTGATATTTTTAAAATATATGTATTGGGATTTGTACCCATCCACCCACCTACCCAGGAAGAGGAAGCCAAGGTTATGGGACCCAAAGACTGAAATTGATTTCGGGATCAAAGTATCTTCAAAAGCGTCTTCATCAAAGCGGGCTTGGAGAAGATTCACATTTTATTTGTGGAGAGTGTAACACAATTGGGGTGGTGATGGTGTGGGTGGCTTGAAGAAGATAGGAATTGACTCGAATATATGCTCGAACTCATGCTCAACTCTTTAAGAGCAATAAACAAAATGTCACTACGGTGGATCTACCAAGAGTTATAAAGGAAGCATACACCAACACCAAATCTCAAGGAGCCTCTCTGCTTGCATTTCACACTTCACCATGAGGTGCTTAATTAATATATTTTCCTTTTTTTCTTCTTCGTTTTGAGTTTTGAAATTTGAATTTTGAATTACTAACTAGTGTTTTGATGGCAGTGTATAAAAGGGCTCAACATTGGCGATAGCGGATTATTAGTGGTCAGAAAGAATAGGGTCGCCTACAAATCTCCCGTGCAACAACATTCATTCAATTGCGTATCAGCTTGGTAGTAGCTCGTCCAGCGACACACCCACCAGTGCATAGGTACCTACCTACCCTTCTTTTATTGTTTATTATTTATTATTAATCATACATACATGTTTTGTTTAATTTTCAATTCAATTATATTACACACACATATATATATATATATGCGTATGTTTCAATTTGGGGTGGTAGAAGCGGCGTGATCGTAGGTGGAAATGTATGGGTTATTCGATAATTTGTCCGACCGGGAGATAGTGTGGTAGTGAAGGCTACAAGAGAAGGACTGATTCCACAAGAAATTGCTTCTAAATTGGTTGAGTTTGCCAATATCAAGTCAAATGACCACAACGCCAACCCCATTTTCCATAAATGCTCGTAAAGTCGGACACTTCTATCAAGGCGGAAGCCGATGACATCACACCGTCGTTTCTCTCGTCGTCATCGCTTAAAACAAAGGTATGAATGATACTCACCTAATTTAGGATTTTTTTTTAATTAATTTAAAATTTAAATAGATTTAGGTTTTAGATGTTTTTATGCTATTTTCCGATTCAGCATTACCAATTTTCAGTAGTTGACCATTTTTCATTCAAATTCATCAGTAGTCTATATAATGGAAGTCACTTTATTTAGGAATTTTTTCAATTAATTTTTTTTAAAAAAAGGTTTTAGATGTTTTTATGTTATTTTCCGATTTAGCATATCTTTTTTCAGTAGTTGGCTATTTTTTCATTCAAATTCATCAGTAGTCCATGCAATTAAAGTCACTTAATTTAGGATTTTTATTTTAATTTGAAAAAAAAAGAAGGTTTTAAATGTTTTTATGTTATTTTCCAATTTAGCATACCTTTTTTCAGTAGTTGACCATTTTTTTATTCAAATTCATCAGTAGTTCATGCAATGGAAGTCACTTAATTTAGGATTTTTTTTAATTAATTTTAAAAAAAAATGTTTTAGATATTTTTATGTTATTTTTTGATTTAGCATACCTTTTTTCACTAGTTGACCATTTTTTCATTCAAATTCATTAGTAGTCCATGCAATAGAAGTCACTTAATTTAGGATTTTTAGTTTAATTAGTTTTTAAAAAAAAATTGTTTTAAATGTTTTTATGTTAATTTCAAATTTAGCATACCATTTTTCAGTAGTTGACCATTTTTTCATTCAAATTCATCGGTAGTCCATGCAATGGAAGTCACTTAATTTAGATATTTTTTTTAATTATTAAAAAAAAAAATGTCTTAGATGTTTTTATGTTAATTTCAAATTTAGCATACCATATTTCAGCAGTTGACCATTTTTTCATTCAAATTCATCAGTAGTCCATGCAATTAAAGTCACTTAATTTAGATTTTTTTTTTTTAATTATTTAGAAAAACAAAAAGGTTTTAGATGTTTTTATGTTAATTTCAAATTTAGCATACCATTTTTCAGTAGTTGACCATTTTTTCATTCAAATTAATTAGTAGTCCATGCAATGTAAGCCACTTAATTTAGGAATTTTAATTAATTAAAAAAAAAGGGTTTCAGATGATTTTATGTTATTTTCCGATTTAGCATTACCATTCTTCTGTAGTTGATATTTTTTAAAAATATATGTATTGGGATTTGTACCCATCCACCCACCTACCCAGCAGGAAGAGGAAGCCGAAGGTTATGGGACCCAAAAGACTGAAATTGATTTCATGATCAAATTATCTTCCAAAAGCGTCTTCATCAAACGGGCTTGGAGAAGATTCACATTTTATTTGTGGAGAGTGTAACACAATTGGGGTGGCTGATGGTGTGGGTGGCTTGAAGAAGATAGGAATTGACTCTGGAATATATGCTCGGGAACTCATGCTCAACTCTTTAAGAGCAATAAACAAAATGTCAGCTACGGTGGATCTACCAAGAGTTATAAAGGAAGCATACACCAACACCAAATCTCAAGGAGCCTCTACAGCTTGCATTTTCACACTTCACCATGAGGTGCTTAATTAATATATTTTCCTTTTTCTTCTTCTTCGTTTTTGAATTTTGAAATTTGAATTTTGAATTACTAACTAGTGTTTTGATGGCAGAGTATAAAAGGCTCAACATTGGCGATAGCGGATTATTAGTGGTCGAAGAATAGGGTCGCCTACAAATCTCCTGCAACAACATTCATTCAATTGCCCGTATCAGCTTGGTAGTAGCTCGTCCAGCGACACACCCACCAGTGCACAGGTACCTACCTACCCTTTTTTTTATTATTTATTATTTATTATTAATCATACATACATGTTTTGTTTAATTTTCAATTCAATTATATTACACACACACATATATATATATATATGCAGATGTTTCAATTTGGGGTAGAAGGCGGACGTGATCGTATGGAGCAGATGGGTTATTCGATAATTTATGTCCGACCGAGATAGCTGTGGTAGTGAAGGCTACAAGAGAAGGACTGATTCCACAAGAAATTGCTTCTAAATTGGTTGAGTTTGCCAATATCAAGTCAAATGACCACAACCGCTCAACCCCATTTTCCATAAATGCTCGTAAAGCGGGACACTTCTATCAAGGCGGGAAGCCAGATGACATCACAGCCGTCGTTTCTCTCGTCGTCATCGCTTAAAACAAAGGTATGAATGATACTCACCTAATTTAGGATTTTTTTTTAATTAATTTAAAATTTAAATAGATTTAGGTTTTAGATGTTTTTATGCTATTTTCCGATTCAGCATTACCAATTTTCGAGTTGACCATTTTTTCATTCAAATTCATCAGAGTCTATATAATGGAAGTCACTTTATTTAGGAATTTTTCAATTAATTTTTTAAAAAGGTTTTAGATGATTTTATGTTATTTTCCGATTTAGCATATCATTTTTCAGTAGTTGGCTATTTTTTCATTCAAATTCATCAGTAGTCCATGCAATTAAACTCACTTAATTTAGGATTTTATTTTAATTTGAAAAAAAGAAGGTTTTAAATGTTTTATGTTATTTTCCAATTTAGCATACCTTTTTTCAGAGTTGACCATTTTTTATTCAAATTCATCAAGTTCATGCAATGGAAGTCACTTAATTTAGGATTTTTTAATTAATTTTAAAAAAAATGTTTTAGATATTTTATGTTATTTTTTGATTTAGCATACCTTTTTTCACTAGTTGACCATTTTTCATTCAAATTCATTAGTAGTCCATGCAATAGAAGTCACTTAATTTAGGATTTTAGTTTAATTAGTTTTTAAAAAAAATTGTTTTAAATGTTTTTATGTTAATTTCAAATTTAGCATACCATTTTTCAAGAGTTGACCATTTTTCATTCAAATTCATCGGTAGTCCATGCGATGGAAGTCACTTAATTTAGATATTTTTTTAATTATTAAAAAAAAATGTCTTAGATGTTTTATGTTAATTTCAAATTTAGCATACCATATTTGATTGACCATTTTTCATTCAAATTCATCGAGTCCATGCAATTAAAGTCACTTAATTTAGATTTTTTTTTAATTATTTAGAAAAACAAAAAGGTTTTAGATGTTTTATGTTAATTTCAAATTTAGCATACCATTTTTTGATAGTTGACCATTTTTCATTCAAATTAATTAGTAGTCCATGCAATGTAAGCCACTTAATTTAGGAATTTTAATTAATTAAAAAAAGGGTTTTAGATGTTTTATGTTATTTTCCGATTTAGCATTACCATTCTTGATGGTTGACCATTTTTCATTCAAATTCATCAAGAGTTGATATTTTTAAAATATATGTATTGGGATTTGTACCCATCCACCCACCTACCCAGGGAAGAGGGAAGGTTATGGGACCCAAAAATGAAATTGATTTGGGATCAAAGTATCTTCAAAAGCGTCTTCATCAAGCGGGCTTGGAAGATTCACATTTATTTGTGGAGAGTGTAACACAATTGGGGTGGTGATGGTGTGGGTGGCTTGAAGAAGATAGGAATTGACTCGAATATATGCTCGAACTCATGCTCAACTCTTTAAGAGCAATAAACAAAATGTCATTCTGATTGGATCTACCAAGAGTTATAAAGGAAGCATACACCAACACCAAATCTCAAGGAGCCTCTACAGCTTGCATTTTCACACTTCACCATGAGGTGCTTAATTAATATATTTTCCTTTTTCTTCTTCTTCGTTTTTGAATTTTGAAATTTGAATTTTGAATTACTAACTAGTGTTTTGATGGCAGAGTATAAAAGGGCTCAACATTGGCGATAGCGGATTATTAGTGGTCAGAAAGAATAGGGTCGCCTACAAATCTCCCGTGCAACAACATTCATTCAATTGCCCGTATCAGCTTGGTAGTAGCTCGTCCAGCGACACACCCACCAGTGCACAGGTACCTACCTACCCTTTTTTTTATTATTTATTATTTATTATTAATCATACATACATGTTTTGTTTAATTTTCAATTCAATTATATTACACACACACACATATATATATATATATATGCAGATGTTTCAATTTGGGGTGGTAGAAGGCGACGTGATCGTGGCTGGAACAGATGGGTTATTCGATAATTTGTCTGACTGGGAGATAGCAGCGGTGGTAGTGAAGGCTACAAGAGAAGGACTGATTCCACAAGAAATTGCTTCTAAATTGGTTGAGTTTGCCAATATCAAGTCAAATGACCACAACTGCTCAACCCCATTTTCCATAAATGCTCAGAAAGCTGGACACTTCTATCAAGGCGGGAAGCCAGATGACATCACAAATGCTGCTTTCGTCGTCATCGCTTAAAACAAAGGTATGAATGATACTCACCTAATTTAGGATTTTTTTTTAATTAATTTAAAATTTAAATAGATTTAGGTTTTAGATGTTTTTATGCTATTTTCCGATTCAGCATTACCAATTTTCAGTAGTTGACCATTTTTTCATTCAAATTCATCAGTAGTCTATATAATGGAAGTCACTTTATTTAGGAATTTTTCAATTAATTTTTTAAAAAAAAGGTTTTAGATGTTTTTATGTTATTTTCCGATTTAGCATATCTTTTTCAAGAGTTGGCTATTTTTCATTCAAATTCATCAAGAGTCCATGCAATTAAAGTCACTTAATTTAGGATTTTATTTTAATTTGAAAAAAAGAAGGTTTTAAATGTTTTATGTTATTTTCCAATTTAGCATACCTTTTTTCAAGAGTTGACCATTTTTTATTCAAATTCATCAAGTAGTTCATGCAATGGAAGTCACTTAATTTAGGATTTTTTAATTAATTTTAAAAAATGTTTTAGATATTTTTATGTTATTTTTGATTTAGCATACCTTTTTTCACTAGTTGACCATTTTTCATTCAAATTCATTAGTAGTCCATGCAATAGAAGTCACTTAATTTAGGATTTTTAGTTTAATTAGTTTTAAAAAAATTGTTTTAAATGTTTTTATGTTAATTTCAAATTTAGCATACCATTTTTCAAGAGTTGACCATTTTTCATTCAAATTCATGTAGTCCATGCAATGGAAGTCACTTAATTTAGATATTTTTTAATTATTAAAAAAAATGTCTTAGATGTTTTATGTTAATTTCAAATTTAGCATACCATATTTCAGCATTGACCATTTTTCATTCAAATTCATCGATGAGTCCATGCAATTAAAGTCACTTAATTTAGATTTTTTTAATTATTTAGAAAAACAAAAGGTTTTAGATGTTTTATGTTAATTTCAAATTTAGCATACCATTTTTCAAGAGTTGACCATTTTTCATTCAAATTAATTAGTAGTCCATGCAATGTAAGCCACTTAATTTAGGAATTTTAATTAATTAAAAAAAGGGTTTTAGATGTTTTATGTTATTTTCCGATTTAGCATTACCATTCTTGAGAGTTGACCATTTTTCATTCAAATTCATCATAGTTGATATTTTTTAAAATATATGTATTGGGATTTGTACCCATCCACCCACCTACCCAGCGGAAGAGGAAGCCAAGGTTATGGGACCCAAAAGACTGAAATTGATTTCAGGATCAAAGTATCTTCCAAAAGCGTCTTCATCAAACGGGCTTGGAGAAGATTCACATTTTATTTGTGGAGAGTGTAACACAATTGGGGTGGCTGATGGTGTGGGTGGCTTGAAGAAGATAGGAATTGACTCTGGAATATATGCTCGGGAACTCATGCTCAACTCTTTAAGAGCAATAAACAAAATGTCAGCTACGGTGGATCTACCAAGAGTTATAAAGGAAGCATACACCAACACCAAATCTCAAGGAGCCTCTCTGACTTGCATTTTCACACTTCACCATGAGGTGCTTAATTAATATATTTTCCTTTTTCTTCTTCTTCGTTTTTGAATTTTGAAATTTGAATTTTGAATTACTAACTAGTGTTTTGATGGCAGAGTATAAAAGGGCTCAACATTGGCGATAGCGGATTATTAGTGGTCAGAAAGAATAGGGTCGCCTACAAATCTCCCGTGCAACAACATTCATTCAATTGCCCGTATCAGCTTGGTAGTAGCTCGTCCAGCGACACACCCACCAGTGCACAGGTACCTACCTACCCTTTTTTTTATTATTTATTATTTATTATTAATCATACATACATGTTTTGTTTAATTTTCAATTCAATTATATTACACACACAGATATATATATATATGCAGATGTTTCAATTTGGGGTGGTAGAAGGCGACGTGATCGTGGCTGGAACAGATGGGTTATTCGATAATTTGTCTGACTGGGAGATAGCTGCGGTGGTAGTGAAGGCTACAAGAGAAGGACTGATTCCACAAGAAATTGCTTCTAAATTGGTTGAGTTTGCCAATATCAAGTCAAATGACCACAACTGCTCAACCCCATTTTCCATAAATGCTCAGAAAGCTGGACACTTCTATCAAGGCGGGAAGCCAGATGACATCACAGCCGTCGTTTCTCTCGTCGTCATCGCTTAAAACAAAGGTATGAATGATACTCACCTAATTTAGGATTTTTTTTTAATTAATTTAAAATTTAAATAGATTTAGGTTTTAGATGTTTTTATGCTATTTTCCGATTCAGCATTACCAATTTTCAGTAGTTGACCATTTTTTCATTCAAATTCATCAGTAGTCTATATAATGGAAGTCACTTTATTTAGGAATTTTTTCAATTAATTTTTTTTAAAAAAAGGTTTTAGATGTTTTTATGTTATTTTCCGATTTAGCATATCTTTTTTCAGTAGTTGGCTATTTTTGCATTCAAATTCATCAGGTGTCCATGGAATTAAAGTCACTTAATTTAGGATTTTTTATTTTAATTTGAAAAAAAGAAGGTTTTAAATGTTTTTATGTTATTTTCCAATTTAGCATACCTTTTTTCAGTAGTTGACCATTTTTTTATTCAAATTCATCAGTAGTTCATGCAATGGAAGTCACTTAATTTAGGATTTTTTTTAATTAATTTTAAAAAAAAATGTTTTAGATATTTTTATGTTATTTTTTGATTTAGCATACCTTTTTTCACTAGTTGACCAATTTTTCATTCAAATTCATTAGTAGTCCATGCAATAGAAGTCACTTAATTTAGGATTTTAGTTTAATTAGTTTTAAAAAAATTGTTTTAAATGTTTTTATGTTAATTTCAAATTTAGCATACCATTTTCAGTAGTTGACCATTTTTTCATTCAAATTCATCGGTAGTCCATGCAATGGAAGTCACTTAATTTAGATATTTTTTTTAATTATTAAAAAAAAAAATGTCTTAGATGTTTTTATGTTAATTTCAAATTTAGCATACCATATTTCAGCAGTTGACCATTTTTTCATTCAAATTCATCAGTAGTCCATGCAATTAAAGTCACTTAATTTAGACTTTTTTTTTAATTATTTAGAAAACAAAAGGTTTTAGATGTTTTTATGTTAATTTCAAATTTAGCATACCATTTTTCAAGAGTTGACCATTTTTCATTCAAATTAATTAGTAGTCCATGCAATGTAAGCCACTTAATTTAGGAATTTTAATTAATTAAAAAAGGGTTTAGATGTTTTATGTTATTTTCCCATTTAGCATTACCATTCTTCAAAGAGTTGACCATTTTTCATTCAAATTCATCAAGAGTTGATATTTTTAAAAATATATGTATTGGGATTTGTACCCATCCACCCACCTACCCAAAGCAGAAGAGGAAGCCAAGGTTATGGGACCCAAAAGATGAAATTGATTTCAGATCAAAGTATCTTCCAAAAGCGTCTTCATCAAACGGGCTTGAGAAGATTCACATTTTATTTGTGGAGAGTGTAACACAATTGGGGTGGTGATGGTGTGGGTGGCTTGAAGAAGATAGGAATTGACTCGAATATATGCTCGAACTCATGCTCAACTCTTTAAGAGCAATAACCAAAATGTCAGCTACGGTGGATCTACCAAGTGTTATAAAGAAAGCGTACACCAACACCAAATCTCCTGGCGCCTCTCCTGCTTGCATTTTCACACTCCACCATGTGGTGCTTAATTAATATATTTTCCTTTTCTTCTTCTTCGTTTTGAATTTTGAAATTTGAATTTTGAATTACTAACTAGTGTTTTGATGGCAGAGTATAAAAGGGCTCAACATTGGCGATAGCGGATTATTAGTGGTCAGAAAGAATAGGGTCGCCTACAAATCTCCCGTGCAACAACATTCATTCAATTGCGTAGTCGCTTGGTAGTAGCTAGTCGACACACCCACAAAGGCATGTACCTACCTACCCTTTTTTTATTATTTATTATTTATTATTAATCATACATACATGTTTTGTTTAATTTTCAATTCAATTATATTACACACACACATATATATATATATATATGTTTCAATTTGGGGTGGTAGAAGGCGTGATCGTGGTGGAACAGATGGGTTATTCGATAATTTGTCCGACCGGGAGATAGCTGCTGGTAGTGAAGGCTACAAGAGAAGGATTCCACAAGAAATTGCTTCTAAATTGGTTGAGTTTGCCAATATCAAGTCAAATGACCACAACCTCAACCCCATTTTCCATAAATGCTCGTAAAGTCGGACACTTCTATCAAGGCGAAGCAGATGACATCACTGACGTCGTTTCTCTCGTCATCGCTTAAAACAAAGGTATGAATGATACTCACCTAATTTAGGATTTTTTAATTAATTTAAAATTTAAATAGATTTAGGTTTTAGATGTTTTTATGCTATTTTCGATTGACATTACCAATTTTTGAGAGTTGACCATTTTTCATTCAAATTCATCAAGAGTCTATATAATGGAAGTCACTTTATTTAGGAATTTTTTCAATTAATTTTTTAAAAAAGGTTTTAGATGTTTTATGTTATTTTCAAATTTAGCATATCTTTTTCAGATGGTTGGCTATTTTTCATTCAAATTCATCAATAGTCCATGCAATTAAAGTCACTTAATTTAGGATTTTATTTTAATTTGAAAAAAAGAAGGTTTTAAATGTTTTTATGTTATTTTCCAATTTAGCATACCTTTTTCAGAGTTGACCATTTTTTATTCAAATTCATCGATTAGTTCATGCAATGGAAGTCACTTAATTTAGGATTTTTTAATTAATTTTAAAAAATGTTTTAGATATTTTTATGTTATTTTTTGATTTAGCATACCTTTTTTCACTAGTTGACCAATTTTTCATTCAAATTCATTAGTAGTCCATGCAATAGAAGTCACTTAATTTAGGATTTTTAGTTTAATTAGTTTTTTTTAAAAAATTGTTTTAAATGTTTTTATGTTAATTTCAAATTTAGCATACCATTTTTCAGTAGTTGACCATTTTTTCATTCAAATTCATCGGTAGTCCATGCAATGGAAGTCACTTAATTTAGATATTTTTTTTAATTATTAAAAAAAAAAATGTCTTAGATGTTTTTATGTTAATTTCAAATTTAGCATACCATATTTCAGCAGTTGACCATTTTTTCATTCAAATTCATCAGTAGTCCATGCAATTAAAGTCACTTAATTTAGATTTTTTTTTTTTAATTATTTAGAAAAACAAAAAGGTTTTAGATGTTTTTATGTTAATTTCAAATTTAGCATACCATTTTTCAGTAGTTGACCATTTTTTCATTCAAATTAATTAGTAGTCCATGCAATGTAAGCCACTTAATTTAGGAATTTTAATTAATTAGAAAAGGGTTTAGATGTTTTATGTTATTTTCCGATTTAGCATTACCATTCTTCAGTAGTTCACCATTTTTTCATTCAAATTCTTCAGTAGTTGATATTTTTTTAAAATATATGTTTTAGCATTTGTACCCATCCTCCCACCTACCCAGCAGGAAGAGGAAGCCGAAGGTTATGGGACCCAAAAGACTGAAATTGATTTCAGGATCAAAGTATCTTCAAAAGCGTCTTCATCAAAGCGGGCTTGGAGAAGATTCACATTTTATTTGTGGAGAGTGTAACACAATTGGGGTGGTGATGGTGTGGGTGGCTTGAAGAAGATAGGAATTGACTCGAATATATGCTCGAACTCATGCTCAACTCTTTAAGAGCAATAAACAAAATGTCAGGTACGGTGGATCTACCAAGAGTTATAAAGGAAGCATACACCAAGACCAAATCTCAAGGAGCCTCTCATTTTGCATTTTCACACTTCACCATGAGGTGCTTAATTAATATATTTTCCTTTTTCGTCTTCTTCGTTTTTGAATTTTGCAATTTGGATTTTGGATTACTAACTAGGGTTTTGATGGCAGTGTATAAAAGGGCACAACATTGGCGACAGCGGATTAGTAGTGGTCAGAAAGCATAGGGTCGCCTACAAACCTCCCGTGCATCAACATTCATTCAATTGCCCGTGTCGACTTGGTAGTAGCTCGTCCGTGACACACCCACAGTGCCACAGTACCTACACCCTTTTTTATTATTTATTATTTATTATTAATCATACATGTTTTGTTTAATTTTCAATTCAATTATATATATACACACATATATATATATATATGCGTATGTTTCAATTTGGGGTGGTAGAAGGCGTGATCGTGGTGGAACAGATGGGTTATTCGATAATTTGTCCGACCGGGAGATAGTCTGTGGTAGTGAAGGCTACAAGAGAAGGACCCATTCCACAAGAAATTGCTTCTAAATTGGTTGAGTTTGCCAATATCAAGTCAAATGACCACAACCGCTCAACCCCATTTTCCATAAATGCTCGAAGTGGACACTTCTATCAAGGCGGAAGCCGGATGACATCACAACCGTCGTTTCTCGTCATCGCTTAAAACAAAGGTATGAATGATACTCACCTAATTTAGGATTTTTTTAATTAATTTAAAATTTAAATAGATTTAGGTTTTAGATGTTTTTATGCTATTTTCCGATTCAAGACATTACCAATTTTAGTTGACCATTTTTCATTCAAATTCATCGAGTCTATATAATGGAAGTCACTTTATTTAGGAATTTTTCAATTAATTTTTAAAAAAGGTTTTAGATGTTTTTATGTTATTTTCCGATTTAGCATATCTTTTTTCAGTAGTTGGCTATTTTTTCATTCAAACTCATCAGTAGTCCATGCAATTAAAGTCACTTAATTTAGGATTTTTATTTTAATTTGAAAAAAAGAGAAGGTTTTAAATGTTTTTATGTTATTTTCCAATTTAGCATACCTTTTTTCAGTAGTTGACCATTTTTTTATTCAAATTCATCAGTAGTTCATGCAATGGAAGTCACTTAATTTAGGATTTTTTTTAATTAATTTAAAAAAAAAATGTTTTAGATATTTTTATGTTATTTTTTGATTTAGCATACCTTTTTTCACTAGTTGACCATTTTTTCATTCAAATTCATTAGTAGTCCATGCAATAGAAGTCACTTAATTTAGGATTTTTAGTTTAATTAGTTTTTAAAAAAAAATTGTTTTAAATGTTTTTATGTTAATTTCAAATTTAGCATACCATTTTTCAAGAGTTGACCATTTTTCATTCAAATTCATCGGTAGTCCATGCAAGTCACTTAATTTAGATATTTTTTTTAATTATTAAAAAAAAAAATGTCTTAGATGTTTTTATGTTAATTTCAAATTTAGCATACCATATTTCAGCAGTTGACCATTTTTTCATTCAAATTCATCAGTAGTCCATGCAATTAAAGTCACTTAATTTAGATTTTTTTTTTTTAATTATTTAGAAAAACAAAAAGGTTTTAGATGTTTTTATGTTAATTTCAAATTTAGCATACCATTTTTTAGAGTTGACCATTTTTCATTCAAATTAATTAGTAGTCCATGCAATGTAAGCCACTTAATTTAGGAATTTTAATTAATTAAAAAAAAAGGGTTTCAGATGATTTTATGTTATTTTCCGATTTAGCATTACCATTCTTCAGTAGTTGACCATTTTTTCATTCAAATTCATCAGTAGTTGATATTTTTTAAAATATATGTATTGGGATTTGTACCCATCCACCCACCTACCCAGAGAAGAGGAAGTCAAGGTTATGGGACCCAAAAGATTGAAATTGATTTCAGGATCAAAGTATCTTCCAAAAGCGTCTTCATCAAACGGGCTTGGAGAAGATTCACATTTTATTTGTGGAGAGTGTAACACAATTGGGGTGGCTGATGGTGTGGGTGGCTTGAAGAAGATAGGAATTGACTCTGGAATATATGCTCGGGAACTCATGCTCAACTCTTTAAGAGCAATAAACAAAATGTCAGCTACGGTGGATCTACCAAGAGTTATAAAGGAAGCATACACCAACACCAAATCTCAAGGAGCCTCTACAACTTGCATTTTCACACTTCACCATGAGGTGCTTAATTAATATATTTTCCTCTTTCTTCTTCGTTTTTGAATTTTGAAATTTGAATTTTGAATTACTAACTAGTGTTTTGATGGCAGAGTATAAAAGGGCTCAACATTGGCGATAGCGGATTATTAGTGGTCAGAAAGAATAGGGTCGCCTACAAATCTCCCGTGCAACAACATTCATTCAATTGCCCGTATCAGCTTGGTAGTAGCTCGTCCAGCGACACACCCACCAGTGCACAGGTACCTACCTACCCTTTTTTTTATTATTTATTATTTATTATTAATCATACATACATGTTTTGTTTAATTTTCAATTCAATTATATTACACACACATATATATATATATATGCAGATGTTTCAATTTGGGGTGGTAGAAGGCGACGTGATCGTGGCTGGAACAGATGGGTTATTCGATAATTTGTCTGACTGGGAGATAGCTGCGGTGGTAGTGAAGGCTACAAGAGAAGGACTGATTCCACAAGAAATTGCTTCTAAATTGGTTGAGTTTGCCAATATCAAGTCAAATGACCACAACTGCTCAACCCCATTTTCCATAAATGCTCAGAAAGCTGGACACTTCTATCAAGGCGGGAAGCCAGATGACATCACAGCCGTCGTTTCTCGTCGTCATCGCTTAAAACAAAGGTATGAATGATACTCACCTAATTTAGGATTTTTTTTTAATTAATTTAAAATTTAAATAGATTTAGGTTTTAGATGTTTTTATGCTATTTTCCGATTCAGCATTACCAATTTTCAGTAGTTGACCATTTTTTCATTCAAATTCATCAGTAGTCTATATAATGGAAGTCACTTTATTTAGGAATTTTTTCAATTAATTTTTAAAAAAAAAAGGTTTTAGATGTTTTTATGTTATTTTCCGATTTAGCATATCTTTTTTCAGTAGTTGGCTATTTTTTCATTCAAATTCATCAGTAGTCCATGCAATTAAAGTCACTTAATTTAGGATTTTTATTTTAATTTGAAAAAAGAGGGAGGTTTTAAATGTTTTTATGTTATTTTCCAATTTAGCATACCTTTTTCAAGAGTTGACCATTTTTTATTCAAATTCATCAAGAGTTCATGCAATGGAAGTCACTTAATTTAGGATTTTTTTAATTAATTTTAAAAAAAATGTTTTAGATATTTTATGTTATTTTTGATTTAGCATACCTTTTTCACTAGTAGACCATTTTTCATTCAAATTCATTAGTAGTCCATGCAATAGAAGTCACTTAATTTAGGATTTTTAGTTTAATTAGTTTTTTAAAAAAAATTGTTTTAAATGTTTTTATGTTAATTTCAAATTTAGCATACCATTTTTCAGTAGTTGACCATTTTTTCATTCAAATTCATCGGTAGTCCATGCAATGGAAGTCACTTAATTTAGATATTTTTTTTAATTATTAAAAAAAAAAATGTCTTAGATGTTTTTATGTTAATTTCAAATTTAGCATACCATATTTCAGCAGTTGACCATTTTTTCATTCAAATTCATCAGTAGTCCATGCAATTAAAGTCACTTAATTTAGATTTTTTTTTTTTAATTATTTAGAAAAACAAAAAGGTTTTAGATGTTTTATGTTAATTTCAAATTTAGCATACCATTTTTCAGTAGTTGACCATTTTTTCATTCAAATTAATTAGTAGTGCATGCGATGTAAGCCACTTAATTTAGGAATTTTAATTAATTAAAAAAAGGGTTTTAGATGTTTTTATGTTATTTTCGATTTAGCATTACCATTCTTCAAGAGTTGACCATTTTTCATTCAAATTCATCAAGAGTTGATATTTTTTAAAATATATGTATTGGGATTTGTACCCATCCACCCACCTACCCAAAGCGGAAGAGGAAGCCAAGGTTATGGGACCCAAAGACTGAAATTGATTTCGGATCAAAGTATCTTCCAAAAGCGTCTTCATCAAACGGGCTTGGAGAAGATTCACATTTTATTTGTGGAGAGTGTAACACAATTGGGGTGGTGATGGTGTGGGTGGCTTGAAGAAGATAGGAATTGACTCGGAATATATGCTCGAACTCATGCTCAACTCTTTAAGAGCAATAAACAAAATGTCACTTCGTGGATCTACCAAGAGTTATAAAGGAAGCATACACCAACACCAAATCTCAAGGAGCCTCTCGACTTGCATTTTCACACTTCACCATGAGGTGCTTAATTAATATATTTTCCTTTTTTCTTCTTCTTCGTTTTTGAATTTTGAAATTTGAATTTTGAATTACTAACTAGTGTTTTGATGGCAGAGTATAAAAGGGCTCAACATTGGCGATAGCGGATTATTAGTGGTCAGAAAGAATAGGGTCGCCTACAAATCTCCCCTGCAACAACATTCATTCAATTGCCCGTATCAGCTTGGTAGTAGCTCGTCCAGCGACACACCCACCAGTGCACAGGTACCTACCTACCCTTTTTTTTATTATTTATTATTTATTATTAATCATACATACATGTTTTGTTTAATTTTCAATTCAATTATATTACACACACAGATATATATATATATGCAGATGTTTCAATTTGGGGTGGTAGAAGGCGACGTGATCGTGGCTGGAACAGATGGGTTATTCGATAATTTGTCATTGAGGAGATAGTCTGGTAGTGAAGGCTACAAGAGAAGGACTGATTCCACAAGAAATTGCTTCTAAATTGGTTGAGTTTGCCAATATCAAGTCAAATGACCACAACTGCTCAACCCCATTTTCCATAAATGCTCAGAAAGCTGGACACTTCTATCAAGGCGGGAAGCCAGATGACATCACAGCCAAGTTTCTCGTCGTCATCGCTTAAAACAAAGGTATGAATGATACTCACCTAATTTAGGATTTTTTTTTAATTAATTTAAAATTTAAATAGATTTAGGTTTTAGATGTTTTTATGCTATTTTCCGATTCAGCATTACCAATTTTCAGTAGTTGACCATTTTTTCATTCAAATTCATCAGTAGTCTATATAATGGAAGTCACTTTATTTAGGAATTTTTTCAATTAATTTTTTTTAAAAAAAGGTTTTAGATGTTTTTATGTTATTTTCCGATTTAGCATATCTTTTTTCAGTAGTTGGCTATTTTTTCATTCAAATTCATCAGTAGTCCATGCAATTAAAGTCACTTAATTTAGGATTTTTATTTTAATTTGACAAAAAAGAAGGTTTTAAATGTTTTATGTTATTTTCCAATTTAGCATACCTTTTTTTTCGATTGACCATTTTTTATTCAAATTCATCGAGAGTTCATGCAATGGAAGTCACTTAATTTAGGATTTTTTTTAATTAATTTAAAAAAAAAATGTTTTAGATATTTTTATGTTATTTTTTGATTTAGCATACCTTTTTTCACTAGTTGACCATTTTTTCATTCAAATTCATTAGTAGTCCATGCAATAGAAGTCACTTAATTTAGGATTTTTAGTTTAATTAGTTTTTAAAAAAAAATTGTTTTAAATGTTTTTATGTTAATTTCAAATTTAGCATACCATTTTTCAGTAGTTGACCATTTTTTCATTCAAATTCATCGGTAGTCCATGCAATGGAAGTCACTTAATTTAGATATTTTTTTAATTATTAAAAAAAATGTCTTAGATGTTTTATGTTAATTTCAAATTTAGCATACCATATTTCAGATTGACCATTTTTCATTCAAATTCATCGATAGTCCATGCAATTAAAGTCACTTAATTTAGATTTTTTTTTTAATTATTTAGAAAAACAAAAGGTTTTAGATGTTTTTATGTTAATTTCAAATTTAGCATACCATTTTTCAATGAGTTGACCATTTTTCATTCAAATTAATTAGTAGTCCATGCAATGTAAGCCACTTAATTTAGAATTTTAATTAATTAAAAAAAGGTTTTAGATGATTTTATGTTATTTTCCGATTTAGCATTACCATTCTTCAGTAGTTGACCATTTTTTCATTCAAATTCATCAGTAGTTGATATTTTTTAAAAATATATGTATTGGGATTTGTACCCATCCACCCACCTACCCAGCAGGAAGAGGAAGCCGAAGGTTATGGGACCCAAAAGACTGAAATTGATTTCAGGATCAAAGTATCTTCCAAAAGCGTCTTCATCAAACGGGCTTGGAGAAGATTCACATTTTATTTGTGGAGAGTGTAACACAATTGGGGTGGCTGATGGTGTGGGTGGCTTGAAGAAGATAGGAATTGACTCTGGAATATATGCTCGGGAACTCATGCTCAACTCTTTAAGAGCAATAAACAAAATGTCAGCTACGGTGGATCTACCAAGAGTTATAAAGGAAGCATACACCAACACCAAATCTCAAGGAGCCTCTACAGCTTGCATTTTCACACTTCACCATGAGGTGCTTAATTAATATATTTTCCTTTTTCTTCTTCTTCGTTTTTGAATTTTGAAATTTGAATTTTGAATTACTAACTAGTGTTTTGATGGCAGAGTATAAAAGGGCTCAACATTGGCGATAGCGGATTATTAGTGGTCAGAAAGAATAGGGTCGCCTACAAATCTCCCGTGCAACAACATTCATTCAATTGCCCGTATCAGCTTGGTAGTAGCTCGTCCAAATGACACACCACCAAAGGCATGTACCTACCTGCCCTTTTTGTTATTATTTATTATTTATTATTAATCATACATACATGTTTTGTTTAATTTTCAATTCAATTATATTACACACACAGATATATATATATATATGCAGATGTTTCAATTTGGGGTGGTAGAAGGCGACGTGATCGTGGCTGGAACAGATGGGTTATTCGATAATTTGTCTGACTGGGAGATAGCTGCGGTGGTAGTGAAGGCTACAAGAGAAGGACTGATTCCACAAGAAATTGCTTCTAAATTGGTTGAGTTTGCCAATATCAAGTCAAATGACCACAACTGCTCAACCCCATTTTCCATAAATGCTCAGAAAGCTGGACACTTCTATCAAGGCGGGGAGCCAGATGACATCACAACCGTCGTTTCTCTCGTCGTCATCGCTTAAAACAAAGGTATGAATGATACTCACCTAATTTAGGATTTTTTTTTAATTAATTTAAAATTTAAATAGATTTAGGTTTTAGATGTTTTTATGCTATTTTCCGATTCAGCATTACCAATTTTCAGTAGTTGACCATTTTTTCATTCAAATTCATCAGTAGTCTATATAATGGAAGTCACTTTATTTAGGAATTTTTTCAATTAATTTTTAAAAAAAAAAGGTTTTAGATGTTTTTATGTTATTTTCCGATTTAGCATATCTTTTTTCAGTAGTTGGCTATTTTTTCATTCAAATTCATCAGTAGTCCATGCAATTAAAGTCACTTAATTTAGGATTTTTATTTTAATTTGAAAAAAAAAGAAGGTTTTAAATGTTTTTATGTTATTTTCCAATTTAGCATACCTTTTTTCAGTAGTTGACCATTTTTTTATTCAAATTCATCAGTAGTTCATGCAATGGAAGTCACTTAATTTAGGATTTTTTTTAATTAATTTTAAAAAAAAATGTTTTAGATATTTTTATGTTATTTTTTGATTTAGCATACCTTTTTTCACTAGTTGACCAATTTTTCATTCAAATTCATTAGTAGTCCATGCAATAGAAGTCACTTAATTTAGGATATTTAGTTCAATTAGTTTTAATAAAAAATTGTCTTAAAGGTTAATGTGTTAATTTCAAATTTAGCATACCATTTTTCAGTAGTTGACCATTTTTTCATTCAAATTCATCGGTAGTCCATGCAATGGAAGTCACTTAACTTAGATATTTTTTTTAATTATAAAAAAAATGTCTTAGATGTTATGTTAATACCAAATTTAGCATACCATATTGCAGCAGTTGACCATTCTTTCATTCAAATCCATCAGTAGTCCATGCAATTGAAGTCACTTAATTTAGATTTTTTTCTTTTAATTATTTAGAAAAACAAAAGGTTTTAGATGTTTTTATGTTAATTTCAAATTTAGCATACCATTTTTCAAGAGTTGACCATTTTTCATTCAAATTAATTAGTAGTCCATGCAATGTAAGCCACTTAATTTACGAATTTTAATTAATTAATTTTAAGGGTTTTAGATGTTTTTATGTTATTTTCCGATGTAGCATTACCTTTATTCACTAGTTGATCTTTTTTTCATTCAAATTCATCAGTAGTTGATATTTTTTAAAAATATATGTATTGGGATTTGTACCCATCCACCCACCTACCCAAAAGAAGAGGAAGTCAAGGTTATGGGACCCAAAGATCTAAATTGATTTCAGATCAAAGTATCTTCCAAAAGCGCCTTCATCAAAGCGGGCTTGGAGAAGATTCACATTTTATTTGTGGAGAGTGTAACACAATTGGGGTGGTGATGGTGTGGGTGGCTTGAAGAAGATAGGAATTGACTCGAATATATGCTCTGAACTCATGCTCAACTCTTTAAGAGCAATAAACAAAATGTCACTACTATGGATCTACCAAGAGTTATAAAGGAAGCATACACCAACACCAAATCTCAAGGAGCCTCTGACTTGCATTTTCACACTTCACCATGAGGTGCTTAATTAATATATTTTCCTTTTCTTCTTCTTCGCTTTTGAATTTTGAAATTTGAATTTTGAATTACTAACTAGTGTTTTGATGGCGAGTATAAAAGGGCTCAACATTGGCGATAGCGGATTATTAGTGGTCGAAGAATAGGGTCGCCAAATCTCCCGTGCAACAACATTCATTCAATTGCCCGTATCGCTTGGTAGTAGCTCGTCCACACCCACCAAAGGCGTACCTACCTACCCTTTTTTTATTATTATTTTATTATTAATCATACATACATGTTTTGTTTAATTTTCAATTCAATTATATTACACACACATATATATATATATATGATGTTTCAATTTGGGGTAGAAGAAGTGATCGTATGAAATGTATGGGTTATTCGATAATTTGTCCTGACCGAGATAGTCATGTGGTAGTGAAGGCTACAAGAGAAGGACCGATTCCACAAGAAATTGCTTCTAAATTGGTTGAGTTTGCCAATATCAAGTCAAATGACCACAACTCTCAACCCCATTTTCCATAAATGCTCGTAAAGTCGACACTTCTATCAAGGCGAAGCCGATGACATCACGCTTTCTTCTCCATCGCTTAAAACAAAGGTATGAATGATACTCACCTAATTTAGGATTTTTTTTTAATTAATTTAAAATTTAAATAGATTTAGGTTTTAGATGTTTTTATGCTATTTTCCGATTCAGCATTACCAATTTTCAGTAGTTGACCATTTTTTCATTCAAATTCATCAGTAGTCTATATAATGGAAGTCACTTTATTTAGGAATTTTTTCAATTAATTTAAAAAAAAAAAAGGTTTTAGATGTTTTTATGTTATTTTCCGATTTAGCATATCTTTTTTCAGTAGTTGGCTATTTTTTCATTCAAATTCATCAGTAGTCCATGCAATTAAAGTCACTTAATTTAGGATTTTTATTTTAATTTGAAAAAAAAAGAAGGTTTTAAATGTTTTTATGTTATTTTCCAATTTAGCATACCTTTTTTCAGTAGTTGACCATTTTTTTATTCAAATTCATCAGTAGTTCATGCAATGGAAGTCACTTAATTTAGGATTTTTTTTAATTAATTTAAAAAAAAAATGTTTTAGATATTTTTATGTTATTTTTTGATTTAGCATACCTTTTTTCACTAGTTGACCATTTTTTCATTCAAATTCATTAGTAGTCCATGCAATAGAAGTCACTTAATTTAGGATTTTTAGTTTAATTAGTTTTTTTAAAAAAATTGTTTTAAATGTTTTTATGTTAATTTCAAATTTAGCATACCATTTTTCAGTAGTTGACCATTTTTTCATTCAAATTCATCGGTAGTCCATGCGATGGAAGTCACTTAATTTAGATATTTTTTTTAATTATTAAAAAAAAAAATGTCTTAGATGTTTTTATGTTAATTTCAAATTTAGCATACCATATTTCAGCAGTTGACCATTTTTTCATTCAAATTCATCAGTAGTCCATGCAATTAAAGTCACTTAATTTAGATTTTTTTTTTTTAATTATTTAGAAAAACAAAAAGGTTTTAGATGTTTTTATGTTAATTTCAAATTTAGCATACCATTTTTCAGTAGTTGACCATTTTTTCATTCAAATTAATTAGTAGTCCATGCAATGTAAGCCACTTAATTTAGGAATTTTAATTAATTAAAAAAAAAGGGTTTCAGATGATTTTATGTTATTTTCCGATTTAGCATTACCATTCTTCAGTAGTTGACCATTTTTTCATTCAAATTCATCAGTAGTTGATATTTTTTAAAAATATATGTATTGGGATTTGTACCCATCCACCCACCTACCCGGAGAAGAGGAAGCCAAGGTTATGGGACCCAAAAGATCGAAATTGATTTCGTGATCAAAGTATCTTCCAAAAGCGTCTTTATCAAACGGGCTTGGAGAAGATTCACATTTTATTTGTGGAGAGTGTACCACAATTGGGGTGGTTGATGGTGTGGGTGGCTTGAAGTAGATAGGAATTGACTCTGGAATATATGCTCGGGAACTCATGCTCAACTCTTTAAGAGCAATAAACAAAATGTCAGCTACGGTGGATCTACCAAGAGTTATAAAGGAAGCATACACCAACACCAAATCCCAAGGAGCCTCTACAGCTTGCATTTTCACACTTCACCATGAGGTGCTTAATTAATATATTTTCCTTTTTCTTCTTCTTCGTTTTTGAATTTTGAAATTTGAATTTTGAATTACTAACTAGTGTTTTGATGGCAGAGTATAAAAGGGCTCAACATTGGCGATAGCGGATTATTAGTGGTCAGAAAGAATAGGGTCGCCTACAAATCTCCCGTGCAACAACATTCATTCAATTGCAGACACTTGGTAGTAGTTCAAACAATACACCCACCAAAGGTAATGTACCTACCTACCCTTTTTTTTATTATTTATTATTTATTATTAATCATACATACATGTTTTGTTTAATTTTCAATTCAATTATATTACACACACACATATATATATATATATGCAGATGTTTCAATTTGGGGTGGTAGAAGGCGACGTGATCGTGGCTGGAACAGATGGGTTATTCGATAATTTGTCTGACTGGGAGATAGTCATGGTAGTGAAGGCTACAAGAGAAGGATGATTCCACAAGAAATTGCTTCTAAATTGGTTGAGTTTGCCAATATCAAGTCAAATGACCACAATAGTCAACCCCATTTTCCATAAATGCTCGTAAAGTCGGACACTTCTATCAAGGCGGAAGCCGATGACATCACAGCTTTCTCGCATCGCTTAAAACAAAGGTATGAATGATACTCACCTAATTTAGGATTTTTTTAATTAATTTAAAATTTAAATAGATTTAGGTTTTAGATGTTTTATGCTATTTTCCGATTCAAAGATTACCAATTTTCAAGAGTTGACCATTTTTCATTCAAATTCATCAGTCTATATAATGGAAGTCACTTTATTTAGGAATTTTTCAATTAATTTTTTTAAAAAAAGGTTTTAGATGTTTTTATGTTATTTTCCGATTTAGCATATCTTTTTCAAGTTGGCTATTTTTCATTCAAATTCATCAAGAGTCCATGCAATTAAAGTCACTTAATTTAGGATTTTATTTTAATTTGAAAAAAAAAAGGTTTTAAATGTTTTATGTTATTTTCCAATTTAGCATACCTTTTTTCAAGAGTTGACCATTTTTTATTCAAATTCATCGTAGTTCATGCAATGGAAGTCACTTAATTTAGGATTTTTTAATTAATTTTAAAAAAATGTTTTAGATATTTTTATGTTATTTTTGATTTAGCATACCTTTTTCACTAGTTGACCATTTTTCATTCAAATTCATTAGTAGTCCATGCAATAGAAGTCACTTAATTTAGGATTTTAGTTTAATTAGTTTTTAAAAAATTGTTTTAAATGTTTTATGTTAATTTCAAATTTAGCATACCATTTTGAAGAGTTGACCATTTTTCATTCAAATTCATCGGTAGTCCATGCAATGGAAGTCACTTATCTTAGATTTTTTTTTGAATTATTAAAAAAAAAAATGTCTTAGATGTTTTTATGTTAATTTCAAATTTAGCATACCATATTTCAGCAGTTGACCATTTTTTCATTCAAATTCATCAGTAGTCCATGCAATTAAAGTCACTTAATTTAGATTTTTTTTTTTTAATTATTTAGAAAAACAAAAAGGTTTTAGATGTTTTTATGTTAATTTCAAATTTAGCATACCATTTTTCAGTAGTTGACCATTTTTTCATTCAAATTAATTAGTAGTCCATGCAATGTAAGCCACTTAATTTAGGAATTTTAATTAATTAAAAAAAAAGGGTTTTAGATGTTTTTATGTTATTTTCCGATTTAGCATTACCATTCTTCAGTAGTTGACCATTTTTTCATTCAAATTCATCAGTAGTTGATATTTTTTAAAAATATATGTATTGGGATTTGTACCCATCCACCCACCTACCCAGCAGGAAGAGGAAGCCGAAGGTTATGGGACCCAAAAGACTGAAATTGATTTCAGGATCAAAGTATCTTCCAAAAGCGTCTTCATCAAACGGGCTTGGAGAAGATTCACATTTTATTTGTGGAGAGTGTAACACAATTGGGGTGGCTGATGGTGTGGGTGGCTTGAAGAAGATAGGAATTGACTCTGGAATATATGCTCGGGAACTCATGCTCAACTCTTTAAGAGCAATAAACAAAATGTCAGCTACGGTGGATCTACCAAGAGTTATAAAGGAAGCATACACCAACACCAAATCTCAAGGAGCCTCTCGACTTGCATTTCACACTTCACCATGAGGTGCTTAATTAATATATTTTCCTTTTTCTTCTTCTTCGTTTTGGAATTTTGAAATTTGAATTTTGAATTACTAACTAGTGTTTTGATGGCAGAGTATAAAAGGGCTCAACATTGGCGATAGCGGATTATTAGTGGTCAGAAAGAATAGGGTCGCCTACAAATCTCCCGTGCAACAACATTCATTCAATTGCCCGTATCAGCTTGGTAGTAGCTCGTCCAGCGACACACCCACCAGTGCACAGGTACCTACCTACCCTTTTTTTTATTATTTATTATTTATTATTAATCATACATACATGTTTTGTTTAATTTTCAATTCAATTATATTACACACACATATATATATATATATATATATATATGCAGATGTTTCAATTTGGGGTGGTAGAAGGCGACGTGATCGTGGCTGGAACAGATGGGTTATTCGATAATTTGTCTGACCGAGATAGTCATGTGGTAGTGAAGGCTACAAGAGAAGGACTGATTCCACAAGAAATTGCTGCTAAATTGGTTGAGTTTGCCAATATCAAGTCAAATGACCACAATCGCTCAACCCCATTTTCCATAAATGCTCGTAAAGTGGACACTTCTATCAAGGCGGAAGCCGATGACATCACAAACCGTCGCTTTCTCTCGTCATCGCTTAAAACAAAGGTATGAATGATACTCACCTAATTTAGGATTTTTTAATTAATTTAAAATTTAAATAGATTTAGGTTTTAGATGTTTTATGCTATTTTCGATTGATTACCAATTTTCGAGTTGACCATTTTTCATTCAAATTCATCAAGAGTCTATATAATGGAAGTCACTTTATTTAGGAATTTTTCAATTAATTTTTTAAAAAAGGTTTTAGATGTTTTATGTTATTTTCTGATATAGCATCTCTTTTTTCAGTAGTTGGCTATTTTTTCATTCAAATTCATCAGTAGTCCATGCAATTAAAGTCACTTAATTTAGGATTTTTATTTTAATTTGAAAAAAAAAGAAGGTTTTAAATGTTTTTATGTTATTTTCCAATTTAGCATACCTTTTTTCAGTAGTTGACCATTTTTTTATTCAAATTCATCAGTAGTTCATGCAATGGAAGTCACTTAATTTAGGATTTTTTTTAATTAATTTAAAAAAAAAATGTTTTAGATATTTTTATGTTATTTTTTGATTTAGCATACCTTTTTTCACTAGTTGACCATTTTTTCATTCAAATTCATTAGTAGTCCATGCAATAGAAGTCACTTAATTTAGGTATTTTAGTTTAATTAGTTTTTTAGAAAAAATTGTTTTAAATGTTTTTATGTTAAGTTCAAATTTAGCATACCATTTTTCAGTAGTTGACCTATCTTTCATTCAAATTCATCGGTAGTCCATGCAATGGAAGTCACTTAATTTAGATATTTTTTTTAATTATTAAAAAAAAAAATGTCTTAGATGTTTTTATGTTAATTTCAAATTTAGCATACCATATTTCAGCAGTTGACCATTTTTTCATTCAAATTCATCAGTAGTCCATGCAATTAAAGTCACTTAATTTAGATTTTTTTTTTTTAATTATTTAGAAAAACAAAAAGGTTTTAGATGTTTTATGTTAATTTCAAATTTAGCATACCATTTTTCAGTAGTTGACCATTTTTTCATTCAAATTAATTAGTAGTCCATGCAATGTAAGCCACTTAATTTAGGAATTTTAATTAATTAAAAAAAAAGGGTTTTGAGATGTTTTATGTTATTTTCCGATTTAGCATTACCATTCTTGATAGTTGACCATTTTTCATTCAAATTCATCAAGAGTTGATATTTTTAAAAATATATGTATTGGGATTTGTACCCATCCACCCACCTACCCAGGAAGAGGAAGCCAAGGTTATGGGACCCAAAAGATGAAATTGATTTCAGATCAAAGTATCTTCCAAAAGCGTCTTCATCAAACGGGCTTGAGAAGATTCACATTTTATTTGTGGAGAGTGTAACACAATTGGGGTGGTGATGGTGTGGGTGGCTTGAAGAAGATAGGAATTGACTCGAATATATGCTCGAACTCATGCTCAACTCTTTAAGAGCAATAAACAAAATGTCGATCTACTGGATCTACCAAGAGTTATAAAGGAAGCATACACCAACACCAAATCTCAAGGAGCCTCTATGACTTGCATTTTCACACTTCACCATGAGGTGCTTAATTAATATATTTTCCTTTTCTTCTTCTTCGTTTTTGAATTTTGAAATTTGAATTTTGAATTACTAACTAGTGTTTTGATGGCAGAGTATAAAAGGGCTCAACATTGGCGATAGCGGATTATTAGTGGTCAGAAAGAATAGGGTCGCCTACAAATCTCCCGTGCAACAACATTCATTCAATTGCCCGTATCAGCTTGGTAGTAGCTCGTCCAGCGACACACCCACCAGTGCACAGGTACCTACCTACCCTTTTTTTTATTATTTATTATTTATTATTAATCATACATACATGTTTTGTTTAATTTTCAATTCAATTATATTACACACACAGATATATATATATATATATGCAGATGTTTCAATTTGGGGTGGTAGAAGGCGACGTGATCGTGGCTGGAACAGATGGGTTATTCGATAATTTGTCTGACTGGGAGATAGCTGCGGTGGTAGTGAAGGCTACAAGAGAAGGACTGATTCCACAAGAAATTGCTTCTAAATTGGTTGAGTTTGCCAATATCAAGTCAAATGACCACAACTGCTCAACCCCATTTTCCATAAATGCTCAGAAAGCTGGACACTTCTATCAAGGCGGGAAGCCAGATGACATCACAGCCGTCGTTTCTCTCGTCGTCATCGCTTAAAACAAAGGTATGAATGATACTCACCTAATTTAGGATTTTTTTTTAATTGATTTAAAATTTAAATAGATTTAGGTTTTAGATGTTTTTATGCTATTTTCCGATTCAAAGATTACCAATTTTCATGAGTTGACCATTTTTCATTCAAATTCATCAAGAGTCTATATAATGGAAGTCACTTTATTTAGGAATTTTTTCAATTAATTTTTTTAAAAAAGGTTTTAGATGTTTTATGTTATTTTCCCATTTAGCATATCTTTTTCGAGTTGGCTATTTTTTCATTCAAATTCATCAAGAGTCCATGCAATTAAAGTCACTTAATTTAGGATTTTATTTTAATTTGAAAAAAAGAAGGTTTTAAATGTTTTTATGTTATTTTCCAATTTAGCATACCTTTTTTCAAAGAGTTGACCATTTTTTATTCAAATTCATCAAGAGTTCATGCAATAGATATACTATCGTCTGTATTTGTGTGTATCATATATCACATAACCTCAAATCGTAAGTATGAAAACTATCGCGAAACCAAAACTACGCACACATGTTCATATCACAACGCTCAAATCTCATATCTTGCACGCGTCATATCGAACATATCATAACGGAGGTCACATACTCAAGCATATCTGGAAACATATGTCGACTTATATGAATTCATATATCAAAACATAACGAAAGTACGGTCAAAGCATATCCGGAAAATCATATGTCCAAGTACCTTCGGAAGTCATATATCGAACAAGAGACGATCATGACACAAAGCATACATATCGTCAAAACAATGCACATGATAGATGGTTTCCCTTGTACCTCACAGTAATTCCTTGCATGCTCATCCTTCACGGGTTGGTTCGTTCCACACGTAACCTCACCTAAACAAGGCACACTCATTCATTAGAATGATGTAACCATCGTGGAAAGTCCCCATAGGTTTCCAGTCAAAATGCAATCAAACCGTAAAAAGCGAAGTTTCGATCGGTCGAATCCAATTGAACGACTAAGGCTGCGTTTTGACGAATGAATTCGACCGTCGAAATAAATTCGACTCGAATTTCAAGGCAATTTTGCATTTTAAATTCGATCGGTCGAATTCAAATTGAATCAATTTCTCAAAGTCCAAAAATCACCTTTCTGTTTATATAGAGTTCGATCGGTTAAACTAAATTCAAATAGGTCAATTTCACTAAGTCCGAAGCCCCTTTTGTGGCTATTTGATCGGTTGAAATGAATTTCGGACCCATCGAAATTACTATTTTCTTCAGAATGAGGTTTCTCACTCGGGTTCAACCCACTTGAAAACTCAACTTCTTCTCATCATTTCAACCCATTCTACTACTTTTAGCTTGTTGAAAGCCATCTATAACGGTATTGAAGTTCCTTACCTAGGTTTGAGCGAGATCTCCTCCTCTAGCTCAACACTGAGTTCCATGGAGTTGTCTTTGCAGCTTGGTGGATCCTTGCTCGATTACGTTTCTTCCCTTGACAATGATGAGGATCATCTAAGCACTCACTCGTAGCATTGAATAACCCCAGGTTTGTCTCTCTCTCTTTTTAACTCTCTTCCCTTTTGCTGTAAATAGAAATAAATGCCCTAGGTTTCTATTTATACTACTTTCTCTCTGACTGGTGTGAAAGCATTTACACCTGATCCGATGTACATGAGCATCAAGCTCTTACAGGTCTAGTTATCATCGATCAAGTTCATTGAATTTGATCTATAGACATTACATCATTGTAAGAGGCATCTCGCTCATGACCCATCCACATGTACGAAGTAATGGATCAAAGGCTATGCAAAGTCGGGATGTTACATCCTCCTCGTTAGAATTTTCGTCCTCGAAAAATATTTCCTAACGACCACGGTTCAAGAGTAGCTTCGTTTGGCACCATGCATGGCTAAACAATTCCTATCGTTACCAGTAAGCTCATGCATTGCAAAGAAAAACAGTCTCCACACAGCCAATAGTTTAGACGTGTGAAGAAAAGCATTAAACATGAACAAAACACCCTATTCATAAGCATAAAAAGGAAATTGGTCCACATAACAAAGGTGGCAAGTCATGCCACAATAGTCTAATCATCAACAGAAATCCAAAAGTGGCAGCCATGCCACAATAGTTTAAAAGATTCATACACTTAATTCCCAACGTAAAAGAAAGAAAGCAAGGAAATTACATCTCTCAAATTTCTAAGCTCGTGGAGGGTCATCTCCAACAAGTGCATCCACGGCGCATCTCTCGGGCTCGGCCACGCCTCTCCCGCTGTACATCGTCTCCCTGCTCCTCCGGCATCGCCTCCTCTCTCCTAGTGGCACTCCCTACGTCCTCCTCGTGGGTAGCCCCGTGAGACTCAGACGCCGCATCGCGCGATCCTCATATATAATGGGATACATGGCTCGGCGCATCTCCGAGGAGTAGCTCGAAGAAATCAAGCGCCTGGTTGACTCAAGATTACTCTCTTGAATGAGAGAGCAGCCAAGTCCTCAAAGGCATCGCGCAGCTTGGTGAGCGCTGGTAGCATAGGGATAGGGATTCTCACGGCATAGGCACCTCCCGAGCAGGTGGAATAAACTTCAGGTGCTCGGGGATAGGAGCCTCATCGATCGGCTCATTCATGAACAGGTGGGTGCCTCAGAATGTACATCTTGAGGTTGTGGAGGCACTGGTGGTACTTGAGGCGCCGGGCCGGGAGGTGTGGCTTGAGACCATTATCGTCCTCTTCCAATGTTTGAATGTGTATAGAAGGAGCGTTGTTGGAAGACTTTGGTTCCTTGGGAGATACTTTGTGGACCGAGGTTGCGAAAATTCATCAAACATGGCCGAGATGAAGGAGGCATAGGATATGCTCCTCAAATTACCGCCTCAACACTCCTGTAGCGCGCTTTTCTTTCCATGTTTGATTCCCTCAAAGACTACCGCCATATTTGACGAACCATTTGCCTCGAAGCGGCAAAAGTGCATTCATCAAAATGCCTAACCTTTGGGTCTTATGGCGGATTGGGTATAAATTACACTTGAAATTGTATCTAGGAACCACATATGATTGGGCAGATCGGAACGGTTGATGGCTCGCCTTTGCGGTTAATCCATTGGTCATCTTCGGCTATGAACGATGGGTGAGGTTAGGCGGTTAGGTGGTAAAGTCTCGCCATCCCCATACGTATCAAAGCATTCCAACGCCGCATGACCCATGGCATGGGTGAAAGTGTAGGTTTTTCCATCGACCTTGGTAGAAATGGTGTTAGCGTCGAGTTGACAATCATGTTCAGAAACAAGCGCACAAAGCGCGGATAATAAATATTGGTGAATGGGTTTCAAGAGGTTATCGAGCCCGCACTTGTTCAAATAGTTGATCGTCCAAGCATTGATGCCCGGTTCCTCACACGCCGCATGAGCGGGATCGATGGTAAATTCATCAATAAAATCCTTTCCGCTCACCACTCGTTGGGCGTGTCTTTTAGGGCCGTCTGCGGTGCACTGGATTGCCCCGTAGGTGGAATGGTTGGAGGATTTGGGTGGGTGGTGGTTGAGGTGTCGTCATGGTGGAATTGGCGTGGGCGAAGGCGTCTGTAGCGACTTTGGGCCGCTTGACGTAGGGGAGTTTTGGATCCGTGTTCCTTCCTCTTAGGAGTCATTTCCCAAAATCTAGGGTTTTGAAGAAAACTAGGGTTCTAGGGATTTTAGAGAATTTCTTAGGGCTTAAACAATTTGAACTTCAAAATCACAACTTGATGATTTGTGATGGCTAGATCGATTAAAGCGATTCGGTGTTTTATAGGCCTTGGAACCTCAAAAGTGGTTGAAAAACCGACAAGGAACCGCCCCATGGCGAAAAGAATTGAATGGGCAAGAAAAGCTGTTTTGGTATTTATACCTAGCCAAATTCGATCGAGGTGAAATATTTGACGTCGAAATTCACTAAAAAATGGCAAGCGATTTCGATCGGCTGAAAAATTTCGACCGGTCGAATTCAAAATAATTCGTTTGTCTCAGAATTCGATCGGTGATTTAAAAATTTTCGTAGGCCGAAGGTCAATTCACTAAAACAGCTCCTTTCCATCGCTAATAATTCGATCGATTGAATTGTATAATTCGACCAGTCGAAAATAAATTAAATCGATTCGAAAATGAATTCGACCTCAATTCTACGTAAAACTCTGTTCCGCTGTTTTTCTCATACAGATCAAAATTCTCACCTCTTACCTTCAAATTCATTTTATAACCACAATCTTCCAAATTCATATACATGAATTTGACACTTTACAATTAATTAATCACTTTCGGCTCTCAACCCCTCCTTTCACTTTCAACTCCGTAATTAACGCGGGATATTGAGCTCAATTTCTTCACGTTCCCCACGCCTCTTCCCTTGAGTGATTCTTCCATTGTACTAACACTAGAGGAATTCGTCTCAACGCAACACTTGCTCGGTTCCGTCCAAATAAAATCGTCAGAGGTTCTTCAATAACCGTCAAGTCTCTATAGACCTCAACCGTGGTGCATGCATCGAGGATATGGGTGGATCTCGCGTGCATTTCCTCAACATAGATACATGGAATACGCCGTGCACGCGATCAAGTTGAGTAATGCGACCCGATATGCAACTTCGCCAACTCTCCCAATATTTCAAGCGGTCCAACGGCGAGGACTCAACTTCCCTCGCTTTCCAAAGCGCATCACTCCTTTCATTGGAGATATCTTGATGAACACATGGTCTCCTACTTGGAATTCTCTGTTCGTCGCTTGGTGTCGGTATTCTCTTACGATGCTCATGCAGTTCTGATTCTCTCGGATAATCGCACAATTTCAGCATTCTCTTAATCGCTTCGGTCCCAAAACAAACTTATCACGGTTTCCTCCCGATTGATCGAGACCCCATCTCCGTCCATATAAAAGGCTTCATATGGGAGCCATCCCAATGCTCGTTGAAAAGCCCCATTGTTATGTGAATTCAATCATGTGCATGTTGATCCCATGATCCTTGAAATCGATCATGCATGCTGCAACATGTCTTCAATAATTTGGTTAACCCTCTCGTCGGCCGTCGGCCCATGGATGAAATGCGAACTGAAGTCCAATCTCGTGCCCATACCTTCTTGGAATCTTTGCTGAATATAGAAGTGTACAAGGGATCACTTGCGACACAATGCTCGTAGGAATGCCGTAGTGGTGGACAATCTCTTTCATATACAACTCAATTTGCTTGCGATGTCGTAGTGTTATAGGGCAAAAAATGTGCCGACTTGGTCACGATCCACTATTACCCATATGGCATTATGGCGTCTCAACGTCTCGGCAATCCCACAATGAAATCCATCGAAATGGACTCCCACTTCCATTCTGGTATCGGTAGAGGTTGTAGAACCCGGCTGGGTGTCGATGATCTACTTTCACTTGTTGACACGAGCACTTTATTCGCAATATCCTTCTTCAATCCCCTCCACCAATGAATGTGTATAGAAGGACGTTGTTGGAAGACTTTGGTTCCTTGGGAGATACTTTGTGGACCGAGGTTGCGTAAAATTCATCAAACATGGCGAGATGAAGGAGGCATAGGGGATATGCTCCTCACCGCCTCAACACTCGATAGCGCTCTTTCTTCCATGTTTGATTCCCTCAAAGACTACCGCCATCATCGATCAACCATTTGCCCTCGAAGCGGCAAAAGTGCATTCATCGTAATGCCTAACCTTTGGGTCTTATGGCGGATTGGGTATAAATTACACTTGAAAATTGTATCTAGGAACCACATATGATTGGGCGATCGAATCTGCGGTTGATGGCTCGCCCTTTGCGGTTCGTCCATTGGTCATCTTCGCCTATGAACGTATGGGTGAGGTTAGGCGGGTTAGGTGGTAGCAAGTCTACGCCATCCCCATACGTATCAAAGCATTCCAACGCCGCTCATGGCATGGGTGAAAGTGTAGGTTTTTCCATCGACCTTGGTAGAAATGGTGTTAGCGTCGAGTTGACAATCATGTTACGGTAAAACAAGCGCACAAGGCGCGGATAATAGTATTGGTGAATGGGTTTCAAGAGGTTATCGAGCCCGCACTTGTTCAAATAGTTGATCGTCCAAGCATTGATGCCCGGTTCCTCACGTCGCCGACGGGATCGATGGTAAATTCATCATAAAATCCTTTCCGCTCCACCACTCGTTACGTGTCTTTTAGGGGACGTTTATGTGCCTTTGGATTGCCCGTAGGTGGAATGGTTGGAGGATTTGGGTCGGTGGTGGTTGAGGTGTCGTTCGGTGGAATTGACGTAAGCGAAGGGCGTGGCGACTTTGGGCAACCGGACGTGGGAGTTTTGGATCTGTGTTCCTTCCTCTTGAGCCATTTCCCAAAATCTAGGGTTTTTTTAAAGAAAACTAGGGTTCTAGGGATTTTAGAATTTCTTAGAAAACACAATTTGAACTTCAAAATCACAAGCTTACCGATTTGTGATGGCTAGATCGCGATTCTACGCGATTCGATGTTTTATAGGCCTTGGAACCTCAAAAGTGGTTGAAAACCGACAAGGAACCGTCCCTGAAAAGAATTCGAATGGGCAAGAAAACGGTTGCCCTGGTATTTATATACCTAGCCAAATTCGATCGGTCGAAATATTTCGACTGGTCGAAATTCAAAATGAATTTTGTTTGTCTCAGAATTGATCGGTGAAAATTTTCGAATTTCCGAATTCACCTAAACTAAAACAGCCTTTCGCCTTCCTTTGCCCATATAATTTGATCGGTGAATTGTATAATTCGACATCGAAATAAATTCGATCGGTCGAATATGAATTGAGTCAATTCTGAAACTTCTGTTTCCTCTGTTTTCTCATACAGATCAAAATTCTCACCCTCTTACCTTCAAATTCAGTCTTTATAACCAAAATCTTCCAGTTCATATACATGAAATTGACACTTTACAATTACAATCACTTTCTCAGCTCTCAACCCCTCCTTTCAGCTTTCAATCCGTAAATAACGCGGGATATTGAGCTCGAATTTCGGCTTCACGTTCCCACGTCGCCTCTTCCCTTGAGTGATTCTTCCATTGTACTAACACTAGAGGAATTCGTCTCGAACGCAACACTTGCTCAGGTCGGTCCAAAATAGGTTCTTCAATAACCGTCAAGTCTCTATAGACCTCAACTGGCGGTGCATCGAGGATATGGGTCGGATCTCGCACGTACTTCCTCAACATAGATACATGGAATACGTCGTGCACGCGATCAAGTTGCGGGGGAAATGCGACCCGATATGCAACTTCGCCAACTCTCCCCAATATTTCAAACGGTCCAACGTAGCGAGGACTCAACTTCCCTCGCTTTCCAAAGCGCATCACTCCTTTCATTGGAGATATCTTGATGAACACATGGTCTCCTACTTGGAATTCTACGCCAGACGCTTGGTGTCAGCGTAACTCTTCTGACGGCTCTGTGCGGTTCTGATTCTCTCTCGGATGATCTGCACAATTTCAGCATTTCTCTTAATCGCCTCCGGTCCCACAACAAACTTATCACCGGTTTCCTCCCAGTTGATCGGAGACCTGCATCGCCGTCCATATAAGGCTTCATATGGAGCCATCCCAATGCTCTGTTGAAAACTGTTGTTGTAAGCGAATTCAATCATGGTCAAATGGTGATCCCATGATCCTTGGAATCGATCATGCATGCTCGCAACATGTCTTCAATAATTTGGTTGACCTCTCTGTCACGTCTCTACCGTGGATGAAATGCGAATCAAGTCCAATCTCGTGCCCATACCTTCTTGGAATCTTTGCCGAATATAGAAGTGTACAAGGGATCACGGTTCGACACAATGCTCAGAGGAATGCCGTGTAGTCGGACAATCTCTTTCATATACAACTCACCAATTTGCTTGCGATTTACGTAGTGTTATAGGGCAAAAGTGTGCCGACTTGGTCACGATCCACTATTACCCATATGGCATTATATATGCGTCTCAACGTCCTCGGCAATCCACAATGAAATCCATCGAAATGGACTCCACTTCCATTCCAGATCGGTGAGGTTGTAGAAGACCCGCTGGGTGTCGATGATCTACTTTCACTTGTTGACACACCAGGCACTTTGAAACATATTCTGCAATATCCTTCTTCAACCCCCTCCACCAATAACACTTCTTCAAATCATGGTACATTTTTGTACCACCCGGATGAATGGCATATTTAGACTTATGTGCCTCATCCAGTATAGTCCGTCTCAGCTCATCATCGGACGGTATACACAACCTTGAAATAGCAATGACCCATCTTCTTTAATAGTGAAATCTCCGTTTCGCCTTTTGTCGAAGCTTCACGAGTTCTTCATCTTTAAATGCTGAAGTTCACATATGTGGTCAAGAATAGTCGGCGATCGTAAGACTTGCCAATAGCACACCGGTATCCTTAACCGCAATATTATTATCATAGAGCGAAGGTCCTTAAACAACTTCCATCTGTGAAGTCCCGAAATGAGGCTAGCTAACTGAGATGTATGCTTTCGGCTCAATGCGTCTGCCACGACATTAGCTTTACCCGGATGATATTGGATTGTGCAATCGTAGTCTTTAAGAAATTCAATCACCGTCGTTGCCTCATGTTCAAATCTTTCGTGAACAAATACTTGAGGCTTTTTATGGTCGGTAAAGATCTCAAAGACTTCACCATACGTGTAGTGCCGCCAAATTTTGGCGCAAACACAACCGCTGACTAACTCTAAGTCATGTGTGGATAGTTTCTTTCATGCTCTTTCAACTGTCTTGAGCCGTAGGCAACAACCTTGCTGTGTTGGTTCAACACGCAACCCAAACCTCCATAAGATGCATCACTATATACAGCAAAACCTCCACTACCTGACGGAATAGTCAACACTGGAGCGGAAGTAAGCCGTCTCTTAAGTTCTTGGAAGCTCTCCTCACATTCGTTAGTCCACTCAAATTTGGTATTCTTTCTTGTCAATCGTGTAAGTGGTCCCGAAATCTTGGAGAATCCTTCCACAAAGCGTCTGTAGTATCCGGCTAAGCCAAGAAAACTACGGATTTCAGTCACGGTCTTGGGCTGTTCCCAATCCAACACTGCTTCAACTTTAGCTGGGTCAACGGTCACACCAGCTTCCGATACTATGTGACCAAGGAAACTCACTTGTTCCAACCAAAACTCACATTTACTGAGTTTGGCATACAACTTGTGCTCACGAAGGGTTTGCAAGGCAATGCGCAGATGATGTTCGTGTTCTTCTTTAGTCTTTGAATAAATGAGGATATCATCTACAAACACCACTACGCACGTGTCGAGATATTGTTTGAACACTCGATTCATGAGGTCCATAAATGATGTCAAGATTCGCGTCAAGCCAAAGGCATCACTAAGAACTCGTAATGTCCATATCTCGTTCAATGCCGTCTTTTTGTGCGCCTTCGCCTTCACCTCAACGATGGTATCCGGATCTCAAGTCGATCTTTGAAAAATATTTTGCCCCTTGCAACTGATCAAATAGATCGTCGATCCTCGGCAACGGATACTTGTTCTTGATCGTGAGCTTGTTCAACTGACGATAGTCGATGCAAAGTCTCATCGACCCGTCCTTCTTTTTAACAAACAGAACTGGTGCTCCCCAAGGAGACACACTCGGATAAAACCCTTATCCAACAGTTCTTGCAACTGCTCCTTCAACTCTTTCAATTCATTGGAGCCATTCTCAGACGGAGCCTTGACACCGGTTCACCCCGAGCCAAGTCAATCGCGTCGATCTCCCCGGTCGGTGGCAATCCTGGTAACTCGTCGGGAAATACGTCTTCGAACTCGCGAGCAATAGGGATCTCATTCACAACATTTTTCATCTCCTTCTTCTCTTGCAGAAATGCGAGATATCCATCGCATCCATTCTTCATCATTCTTTCGGCTCGTACCGCGGAGATGATCGGTGCTACTTTTCCTTCTCCGACAAAACGAAATGACTTCTGCTTTGGAGGACGGAAAGTAACCACCTTCCGTAGGCAATCGACGCTTGCGTGATAAGCGGATAGCCAATTCATGCCCAAAAGCACATCAAGTCCTCGCATCTTCAGTAAAATGAGGTCGGTGACCGTGTCTCGGTCCTCCACTTGCACAGTGACCGCTCGGCAACACGTGTCTGCAGTCACGGCGCTACCCGTAGGAATGGTCACGTCAAGTGTGAACTCCAAATCCTCTGGTATGATCTTTAACTTCCTTGAATTCAGAGTTATGTATCGAGTGAGTAGACCACAGGTCTATTAGAACTCGTGCATCACAACGATCACCGCGTTCTCACGATAAACTTGCGTGCACTATACGGTATATACATGACTACATAATACACGCATGCTATGTACACTCATATGCTAGTATGCACCTATATCTTTCTACAATGCACTTTCTTCTTTAAGAAAATAATAATTGAATTTAATCATAATGAAGTGCAATTGTACCTTGGATCACGTCTGCTCGCGAGCGTCCTCGTGAGAGAGATAGCAAAAGCTGACCCACGACAGTGTCGGCACTTCTCATGTCTGGGCACTCCCGAATCATGTGGCCAACCTTTCCACATTTGAAGCATCCACCGGTATCTCTTCTGCACTCCGAGGTCTTGTGTGACTTTCCGCATCGAGCACACTTCATCTGTAGGCTGGAAGGTGCGGCTCGAGAAGGTCCTTGAGTAACTGATGCCCCAGACATTTGAGTCTGAGCAGGGCCCTCTCTTCTAAATGGTCTCATCGGGGCAGATGTGTTAGACCTTCGAAATTTGAATATGTCGCTAGACACTTGAGCGGCGCAGACATCCTTGGCTTTTTATTCCCCGATTAGTCATACTCGCTTGCTCCTCCGGACGTTGGCTTCCCTTTCCAATCTTTCCTTTTATTTATATCCCTTCCTGCCACTATCGCCTCCCCCATCACCTCTGCGTAAGTCTCAAGCTCAAAGATAGATACCCTTTCTTGAATATTGGGTCGTAGGCCTTCTTCAAACCTTCCCCTTCATTTCTTCCGTCGAATTAACTCGGTGCAAACCTTGACAACCTTACAAACTCATTACCGTACTCACGCGGTCATACTTCCTTGGACTAGGTTAGCAAAGTCCTTCTTCAACTGATTTCGGACTTGCTTTGGAAAGTACTCCTTGTTAAACGCCGACTCAAACTGATTCCAGGTCCATGGTGTGTGTGGACCCTCGACCTCTCTTTTTCTCAAAACTGACCTCCACCATGCATCAGCATCTCCTTCCAACTCTAAAGCTCCCCACCCCACCTTCTCATTTCGGCTCTGCAACCTTTCAAGTAATTTCTCTATTTGTTTGATCCACTTCTCCGCCTCAAGCGGATCCGTCTGCCCGTGGAAAACAGGAGGTCTCAATCTCCTAAAATCCACAAATGATGAAGGTAGTAGTGCAGGTGGTGGTGGTGGTGGTCGATCTTCGATTGTTATTTGCAAAGCAACGCCTGCCTCACGCTCTAGGGCGCTATATCGACTCCATCACCTTAGTGAGTTTATCCAAGGCTCTTCTCTACTTCTCTCTTCTGTGACTGGAAGTGGTCTAGATCCCCTCCCGGATCCTGATGGGATATCTTCATTGCGCACTTCGCCGTCAGGGCGTCTACCTCTTGGTCGACCCCTTCCACGGTGTTCCATTTAATTCTGTTACAATGAAACAAGAGTCTCATTAACAGAAGGTCCCTTACACACGACAACTTCTCAAACTAAAAAGGTCAAGACTTGTCGAACGCTTCTAAAGCCATGCTCTGATACCAATGATGTGACCCAAATTTGCGCCGAAACCCGTGCGTCAATGGTGGCGCTAAGGCCGAGCGTAATTGTATCACATTCGTCTCACAAAGTTGCACAGCGGAATGCTAAGCGGAACCACACTGACGAAACTTACATCAAAGACATATTTCTATCATTTATAACCCAAAAGACGGTTCTAATCCCCTAGAGATGGAAAAGAACCGTTTGGAACCACCGGTAAGGACCCATCCTTACCGAAACATGGTTCCTCCAAAAGAATATCCAAAAAAAAAAAATGTAATTACAGAGTATACTTTTACAACTTGAAAAGCTCTCAAAACATGGATCTAAGGTCTAAGGCCGGACCTACTCCGGTTGGGCACAAAGGAAGCAATTCTCCGGATTCGGCTCCTCTAGATCCTCGCTTGGGTCAAAGTCAGGATCCTCGCCCTCGGGTAACTCAGCCCCAACTCCTTCTCCTGAACCTGAAATATTAGTGAAGGAATGAGCTTCATCCAAGCTCAGCAGGGTAAAACTTATAGCATGCTCATCGAACATCAAATACGTATATCATGGCATGACAAAACGAAACGAAACGAAATATATCTAAAGTGATCTCATAGTTTTACACACACATACATATGAATTCATGTTCATGCACACATATCATCTGATGAAAAGAAAAACTTAAAGTGCTTTACTTAAAGTAATAGAATGAGGAACTATAGCCTCAAGCCCCCGATGGAATACCCACCATCGTCACTCACATGAGTCATATTCACACATATTCAAGGTCCCATAGAGTTGGACACTTGCCGGACGAAATCTTCCGTTAAGCAGTAGGGATCACATATCACACAAAGCATCTGAGCGTATCACACATACATCTGAGCGTATCACACAAAGGGTGTCTGGATTGGCGCCCGTGCAGTCACGGATATCTGCCGCGTCGATCACGGTTATCACCGTTGCCCGCGTCGGCCTGTGTTCACATAACCCTCAAATCGTAAGTGCGTACATATAGCTTATCGCCGTGTGTTTGTGATAACTATACATTAGATGAAAACTACTTTGAAACCAAAACTCACACATGCTCATATCACAACGCTCTCGAAATCTCATATCTTGCACATGACGTCATATCGAACATATCATAACGGAGGTCACATACTCGAAGCATATACGGAAACATATGTCAAGACTTATGCGGAATTCATATATCAAAACATAACGAAAGCACGGTCAAAGCATATCCGAAAATCATATGTCGAAGCAAATACGGAAGTCATATCGAACAAGAGACATATCATGACAGCATACATATCGTCAAAACAATGCACATGATAGATGGTTTTCCCTACCTCACAAAGTAATTCCTTGCATGCTCATCCTTCACGAAGGTTGGTTCGTTCCACACACGTAACCTCACCTAAACAAGGCACACTCATTCATTAGAATGATGTACAACCCACTGTGGAAAGTCCCCATAGGTTTCCACAGTCAAAACAGAATCAACCAGAAAAACAGGGGATTTCGATCGGTCGAATCCGAATTCGAACAGCTAAGGCTGCGTTTTCGAACGGCCGAAAAATGAATTCGACTGGTCGAAATAAATTTCGACCGGTCGAATTCTACAAGGCAATTCTGCATTTTAAGTTCGATCGGTCGAATTAAAATTCGACCGGTCGAATTTCTCAAAGTCCAAAAATCACCTTTCTGTTTATATAGAGTTCGATCGGTCGAAACTAAATTCGACCGGTCGAATTTCACTTAAGTCCGAAAAGCCCCTTTTTGTGGCTATTTCGATCGGTCGAAATGAATTTCAATCGAAATTGCCTGCTTTTCTTCGTAATGAGGGTTTCTCACCGGGTTCAACCCACTTGAAAACTCAACTTCTTCTCATCATTTCAACCTGATTCTACTACTTTTAGCTTGTTGAAAGCCATCTATAACAGTATTGAAGTTCCTTACCTAGGTTTGAGCGAGATCTCCTCCTCTAGCTCAAGAAGCCTAGGGTTCCATGGAGTTCTTTGCGCTTGGTGGATCCTTGCTCGATTAGTCGTTTCTTCCCTTGATGGATCGATCTCGGACTCACTCGTAGCATTGAATAACCCTAGGTTTGTCTCTCTCTTCTTAACTCTCTTCCTTTTGCGATAAATAGAAATAAATGCCCTAGGTTTCTATTTATACTACTTTCTCTCTTATTTGGGTGTGAAGCATACACACCACGATCCGGTACATGAGCATCAAGCTCTTACACCGGGTCTAGTCATCATCGATCAAGTTCATTGAATTTGATCTATAGACATTACAACATCGTAAAGAGGCATCCTCGGCTCATGACCCATCGGCACAAGTACCCGAAATTAATGCGGATCAAGGCTATGCAAAGTCGGGATGTTACATCCTCCCTCGTTAGGAATTTTCGTCCTAAAATGTTCCTAACGAAAAGACAAAGTCTTGAAGAGTAGCTTCGTTTGGCACCATGCATGGCTAAACAATTCCTATCGTTACCAGTAAGCTCATGCATTGAAAAGAAAAACAGTCTCCACACAGCCAATAGTTTAGACGTGTGAAGAAAAGCATTAAACATGACAAAACACCCTATTCATAAGCATAAAAAGGAAATTGGTCCACATAACAAAGATGGCAAGTCATGCCACAATAGTCTAATCATCAACAGAAATCAGAAGTGGCAGCCATGCCACAATAGTTTAAAAGATTCATACACTTAATTCCCAACGTAAAGAAAGAAAGCAAGGAAATTCACATCTCCCAGCCTCTAAGCCTGTGGAGGGTCATCTCCAACAGCTGCATCCACGGGCGCATCCTCGGGCTCAGAAGCTACGCCGTCTCCCGCCTGCACATCGTCTCCCTGCTCCTCCTGGGCATCAGCCTCCTCCTCTCCTAGTGGCACTCCTCGCCTCCTCGTAGATCGGAGCCTCAGAGACACAGGCGGATCGCCCGCGATCCTGCATATAATCCGTGGGATACATGGCCTGCAGCGCATCTCCGAGGAGTAGCTCGAAGAAATCCAAGCGCTGGTTGACCTGGCGATTACTCTCTTGAATGAGAGCAGCCAAGTCCTCAAGGCGTACTGGCGCGGCTTGGTGAGCATGAGGCGCTGGCATAGGGATAGGGATCTCCGGCATAGGCACCTCCTGAGCAGGTGGAATAAACTCAGGGTGCTCGGGGATAGGAGCCTCATCGATCGGCTCGTCATGAACAGTCAGGGTGCCTCAGAATGCAGTACATCTTGAGGTTGTGGAGGCACTGGTGGTACTTGAGGCGCTGGCTGTGGGAGGTGTGGCTTGAGACTGTTGTACGTCCTCTTCCAATGTTTGAATGTGTATAGAAGGACGTTGTTGGAAGACTTTGGTTCCTTGGGAGATACTTTGTGGACCGAGGTTGCAGAAAATTCATCAAACATGGCTGAGATGAAGGAGGCATAGGGGATATGCTCCTCAGCCGCCTCAACACTCGGTAGCAGTTTCTTTCTTCCATGTTTGATTCCCTCAAAGACTACCGCCACTGCATCGAACCATTTGCCCTCGAAAGCGGCAAAAAGTGCATTCATCAAAATGCCTAACCTTTGGGTCTTATGGCGGATTGGGTATAAATTACACTTGAAAATTGTATCTAGGAACCACATATGATTGGGCAGATCGGAACGGTTGATGGCTCGCCCCTTTGCGGTTCGTCCATTGGTCATCTTCTCGGCTATGAACGTATGGGTGAGGTTAGGCGGGTTAGGTGGTAGCAAGTCTACGCCATCCCCATACGTATCAAAGCATTCCAACGCCGCACAGCCCATGGCATGGGTGAAAGTGTAGGTTTTTCCATCGACCTTGGTAGAAATGGTGTTAGCGTCGGAGTTGACAATCATGTTCTGGTAAAACAAGCGCACAAGGCGCGGATAATAGTATTGGTGAATGGGTTTCAAGAGGTTATCGAGCCCGCACTTGTTCAAATAGTTGATCGTCCAAGCATTGATGCCCGGTTCCTCACACGTCGCATACTCTGAGCGGGATCGATGGTAAATTCATCATAAATCCTTTCCGCTCCACCACTCGTTGGCGTGTCTTTTAGGGACGTTTATGTGCACAGGATTGCCCCGTAGGTGGAATGGTTGGAGGGATTTGGGTCGGTGGTGGTTGAGGTGTCGTTCGCGGTGGAATTGACGTAGGCGAAGGGCCCGTAGCGACTTTGGGCCGCTTCGACGTAGGAGTTTTGGATCTGTGTTCCTTCCTCTTAGGAGCCATTTCCCAAAATCTAGGGTTTTTTTTTAAAGAAAACTAGGGGTTCTAGGGATTTTAGGGAATTTCTTAGGCTTAAAACACAATTTGAACTTCAAAAAATCACAAACTTACCGATTTGTGATGGCTAGATCGCGATTCCCAAAGCGATTCGGTGTTTTATAGGCCTTGGAACCTCAAAAGTGGTTGAAAAACCGACAAGGAACCGTCCCCGGGCGAAAAGAATTCGAATGGGCAAGAAAACGGTTGCCCTGGTATTTATATACCTAGCCAAATTCGATCGGTCGAAATATTTCGACTGGTCGAAATTCAAAATGAATTTTGTTTGTCCTGTAAATTCGATCGGTCGAAAAATTTTTCGACCGGTCGAATTCACCTAGGCTAAAACAGCCTTTCTGCCTTCCACTGCCCATATAATTCGATCGGTCGAATTGTATAATTGACGGCGAAAATAAATTGATCGATCGGTCGAAATATGAATTGACCAGTCAATTCTGAAAAACTTCTGTTTCCTCTGTTTTCTCATACAGATCAAAATTCTCACCCTCTTACCTTCAAATTCAGTCTTTATAACCAAAATCTTCCAGTTCATATACATGAATTTGACACTTTACAATTACAATCACTTTCTCAGCTCTCAACCCCTCCTTTCAGCTTTCAATCCGTAAATAACGCGGGATATTGAGCTCGAATTTCGGCTTCACGTTCCCACGTCGCCTCTTCCCTTGAGTGATTCTTCCATTGTACTAACACTAGAGGAATTCGTCTCGAACGCAACACTTGCTCAGTTCGGTCCAAAATCGTAGGTTCTTCAATAACCGTCAAGTCTCTATAGACCTCAACTGGCGGTGCATCGAGGATATGGGTCGGATCTCGCACGTACTTCCTCAACATAGATACATGGAATACGTCGTGCACGCGATCAAGTTGCGGGGGAAATGCGACCCGATATGCAACTTCGCCAACTCTCCCCAATATTTCAAACGGTCCAACGAGGACCCAACTTCCCTCGCTTTCCAAAGCGCATCACTCCTTTCATTGGAGATATCTTGATGAACACATGGTCTCCTACTTGGAATTCTACGCTCGTACGCTTGGTGTCAGCGTAACTCTTCTGACGGCTCTGTGCGGTTCTGATTCTCTCTCGGATGATCTGCACAATTTCAGCATTTCTCTTAATCGCCTCCGGTCCCACAACAAACTTATCACCGGTTTCCTCCCAGTTGATCGGAGACCTGCATCGCGTCCATATAAGGCTTCATATGGAGCCATCCCAATGCTCGTTGAAAAGCTTGTTATGTTGGAATTCAATCATGGGCGGATGTTGATCCCATGATCCTTGGAAATCGATGCATGCCCGCAACATGACTACAATAATTTGGTTGACCCTCTCTGTCTGACCGTCAGTCTGTGGATGAAATGCAGAACTGAAGTCCAATCACGTGCCCATACCTTCTTGGAATCTTTGCCAGAATATAGAAGTGTACAAGGGATCACGGTGCGACACAATGCTCGAGGGAATGCCGTGTAGTCGGACAATCTCTTTCATATACAACTCGGCCAATTTGCTTGCGATTAATGTAGTGTTATAGGGCAAAAGTGTGCCGACTTGGTCACGATCCACTATTACCCATATGGCATTATATGCCTCAACGCCCCTCGGCAATCCCACAATGAAATCCATCGAAATGGACTCCACTTCCATTCCGGTATCGGTAGAGGTTGTAGAAGACCCCCTGGGTGTCGATGATCTACTTTCACTTGTTGACACTCCAGGCACTTTGAAACATATTCTGCAATATCCTTCTTCAATCCCCTCCACCAATAACACTTCTTCAAATCATGGTACATTTTTGTACCACCCGGATGAATGGCATATTTAGACTTATGTGCCTCATCCAGTATAGTCCGTCTCAGCTCATCATCGGACGGTATACACAACCTTCCGCGAAATAGCAATGACCCATCTTCTTTAATAGTGAAATCTCCGTTTTCAGCTGCCTTTTGTCGAAGCTTCACGAGTTCTTCATCTTTCGTCTGAAGTTCACATATGTGGTCAAGAATAGTCGGCCTGATCGTAAGACTTGCCAATAGCGCACGGGTATCCTTAACCACATTATTATTATCATAGAGCGAAAGGTCCTCAAACAACTTCCATCTGTGAAGTCCCGAAATGAGGCTAGCTAACTGAGATGTATGCTTTCGGCTCAATGCGTCTACCACGACATTAGCTTTACCCGGATGATATTGGATTGTGCAATCGTAGTCTTTAAGAAATTCAATCCACCGTCGTTGCCTCATGTTCAAATCTTTCTGTGTGAACAAATACTTAAGGCTTTTATGGTCGGTAAAGATCTCAAAGACTTCACCATACAGGTAGTGCCGCCAAATTTTGAGCGCAAACACAACCGCGGCTAACTCTAAGTCATGTGTCGGATAGTTTCTTTCATGCTCTTTCAACTCTTGAGTAGGCAACAACCTTCGTGTTGGTTCAACACGCAACCCAAACCTCCATAAGATGCATCACTATATACAGCAAAACCTCCACTACCTGACGGAATAGTCAACACTGGAGCGGAAGTAAGCCGTCTCTTAAGTTCTTGGAAGCTCTCCTCACATTCGTTAGTCCACTCAAATTTGGTATTCTTTCTTGTCAATCGTGTAAGTGGTCCCGAAATCTTGGAGAATCCTTCCACAAAGCGTCTGTAGTATCCGGCTAAGCCAAGAAAACTACGGATTTCAGTCACGGTCTTGGGCTGTTCCCAATCCAACACTGCTTCAACTTTAGCTGGGTCAACGGTCACACCAGCTTCCGATACTATGTGACCAAGGAAACTCACTTGTTCCAACCAAAACTCACATTTACTGAGTTTGGCATACAACTTGTGCTCACGAAGGGTTTGCAAGGCAATGCGCAGATGATGTTCGTGTTCTTCTTTAGTCTTTGAATAAATGAGGATATCATCTACAAACACCACTACGCACGTGTCGAGATATTGTTTGAACACTCGATTCATAAGGTCCATAAATGATGCTGGCGCATTCGTCAAGCCAAAAGGCATCACTAAGAACTCGTAATGTCCATATCTCGTTCTGAATGCCGTCTTTCGTACGTCTTCGGCCTTCACCCTCAACTGATGGTATCCGGATCTCAAGTCGATCTTTGAAAAATATTTTGCCCCTTGCAACTGATCAAATAGATCGTCGATCCTCGGCAACGGATACTTGTTCTTGATCGTGAGCTTGTTCAACTGACGATAGTCGATGCAAAGTCTCATCGACCCGTCCTTCTTTTTAACAAACAGAACTGGTGCTCCCCAAGGAGACACACTCGGTCGGATAAAACCCTTATCCAACAGTTCTTGCAACTGCTCCTTCAACTCTTTCAATTCAGCTGGAGCCATTCTGTACGGAGCCTTGGACACTGGTTCAGTCCCTGGAGCCAAGTCAATCGCGAAGTCGATCTCCCGGTCAGGTGGCAATCCTGGTAACTCGTCGGGAAATACGTCTTCGAACTCGCGAGCAATAGGGATCTCATTCACAACATTCTTCATCTCCTTCTTCTCTTGCAGAAATGCGAGAAAACCATCGCATCCATTCTTCATCATTCTTTCATTGGCATCATGCCGGAGATCGGTGCTACTTTTCCCTTTTCTCCGACAAAACGAAATGACTTCTGCTTTGGAGGACGGAAAGTAACCACCTTCCGTAGGCAATCGACGCTTGCGTGATAAGCGGATAGCCAATTCATGCCCAAAAGCACATCAAGTCCTCGCATCTTCAGTAAAATGAGGTCGGTGACCGTGTCTCGGTCCTCCACTTGCACAGTGACCGCTCGGCAACACGTGTCTGCAGTCACGGCGCTACCCGTAGGAATGGTCACGTCAAGTGTGAACTCCAAATCCTCTGGTATGATCTTTAACTTCCTTGCGAATTCAGGAGTTATGTACGAGTGAGTAGACCCTGGGTCTATTAGAACTCGTGCATCACAACGATCACCGTCGTTCTCGCGATAAACTTGCAGCGTACCTATACGGTATATACATGACTACATTCAGACATACACGCATGCTATGTACACTCATATGCTAGTATGCACCTATATCTTTCTACAATGCACTTTCTTCTTTAAGAAAATAATAATTGAATTTAATCATAATGAAGTGCAATTGTACCTTGGATCACGTCTGTGCTCACGAAGCGTCCTCGTGAGAGATAGCAAAAGCACGGCCCCGACAAGCAGTCGCGGTCTACGGCCTTTGAGTGGTAGCGCCCTCTTTTCTCATGTCTGGCACTCCCGAATCATGTGGCCAACCTTTCCACATTTGAAGCATCCACGGTATCTCTTACGCACTCGAGGTCTTGGACGAGCACACTTCATCGTAATTTGGAAGGTGCGGCTCGAGAAGGTCCTTGAGTAATCGATGCCCCGGACATTTGAGTGAGGGGCCCTCTTCTAAATGGTCTCATCGGCAGATGTGTTAGACCTTCGGAAATTTGAATATCTTGGCCTAGACACTTGAGCGCGCAGACATCCTCGGCTTTTATTCCCCGAGTAGTCATACTCGCTTGCTCCTCCCGAAGCGTTGGCTTCCCTTTCCAATCTTTTCTTTTATTTATATCCTTTCGCCACTATCGCCTTCCCCATCACCTCTGCGTAAGTCTCAAGCTCAAAGATAGATAACCTCTCTTGAATATTGGGTCCTAGGCCTTCTTCAAACCTTCCGCCCTTCATTTCTTCCGTCGCATCATACTCAGGTGCAAACCTTGACAACCTTACAAACTCATTACCGTACTCACGCACGGTCATACTTCCTTGGGCTAGGTTAGCAAGGTCCTGCTTCAACTGATTTCCGACTTGCATTGGAAAGTACTCCTTGTTGACTAAACCGATTCCAGGTCCATGGTGTGTGTGGACCCTGGAGGTGTCTATTTCTCAAAACTGACCTCCACGATGCACCACCATGTCCTTCCAACTCAAAAGATGCCCACCCCACCTTCTGATGTTCTGGGCTCTGCAACCTTTCAAGTAATTTCTCTATTTGTTTGATCCACTTCTCCGCCTCAAGCGGATCCGTCTGCCGTGGAAAAGCGGAGGTCTCAATCTCTAAAATCCACAAATGATGAAGGTAGTAGTGTGTGGTGGTGGTGGTGGTGGCCGATGTCACGATTGTTATTTGCAAGAAGCAACGCCTGCCTCACGCTTCTAGGGCGCCATATCGACTCCATCACCTTAGTGAGTTTATCCAAGGCTCTTCTCTACTTCTCTTCTCGGATCGAAGTGGTCTAGATCCTCCGGATCCCGATGGGATATCTTCATTACAAGACTTGCCGTATGCCTACCTCTTGGTCGATTCTTCCACGGTGTTCCATTTAATTGCTATAATGAAACAAGAGTCTCATTAAAAGGTCCCTTACACACGACAACTTCTCAAACTAAAAGGTCAAGACTTGTTTAACGCTTCTAAAGCCATGCTAAATTGCGCCAAACTCAGGTTGCTTGGTGGATCGCCAAGGTGAGCCGCCCGTAATTGTATCACATCGTCACAAAGTTGCACAAATGGAATGCTAAGCGAACCACATTTAAACTTACATCAAAAGACATATTTCTATCATTTATAAAAAGACGTTCTAATCCCTAGAGATGGAAAGAACCGTTTGGAACCACCGAAGGACCCATCTCATCAAACATGGTTCCTCCAAAAGAATATCCAAAAAAAATGTAATTACAGAGTATACTTTTACAACTTAAAAAGCTCTCAAACATGGATCTAAGGTCTAAGGCGGACCTACTCTTGGGCACAAAGGAAGCAATTCTCCTGATTCGCCCTCTAGATCCTCGCTGGTCAAAGTCGATCCTCGCCTCGGGTAACTCAGCCCCAACTCTTCTCCCGAACCTGAAATATTAGGTGAAGGAATGAGCTTCATCCAAGCTCGAGGTAAAACTTATAGCATGCTTATCGAACATCAAATACGTATCATGGCATGACAAAACGAAACGAAACGAAATATATCTAAAGTGATCTCATAGTTTTACACACACATACATATGAATTCATGTTCATGCACACATATCATCCGATGAAAAGAAAACTTAAAGTGCTTTACTTAAAGTAATAGAATGAGGAACTATAGCCTCAAGCCCCGATGGAATACCCACCATCGCCACTCACATGAGTCATATTCACACATATTCAAGGTCCCATAGAGTTGGACACTTGCGGACGGCACCGTTGAAACGGTAGGGATCATATCACACAAAGCATACGAACGACACACACATACATATTAACGTATCACACAAAGGGTGTAATGGATTGGCCCGTATCGTCACGGATATCCCCGTCCACACGGTTATACCGCTGGCCGGTCGGGTATTCACATAACCTCAAATCGTAAGTGCGTATATATAGCTTATCGCCGTGTGTTGTGTGATAACTATACATTAGATGAAAACTACTTTGAAACCAAAACTCACACATGCTCATATCACAACGCCTCGAAATCTCATATCTTGCACATGACGCCATATCGAATATATCATAACGGAGGTCACATACTCAAGCATATACGGAAACATATGTCAAGACTTATGCGGAATTCATATATCAAAACATAACGAAAAGCACGGTCAAAGCATATCCGAAAATCATATGTCAAGCAAATACGGAAGTCATATCGAACAAGAGACATATCATGACACAAAGATACATATCGTCAAAACAATGCACATGATAGATGGTTTTCCTACCTCACAAAGTAATTCCTTGCATGCTCATCCTTCACGAAGGTTGGTTCGCTCCACACACGAATCTCACCTAAACAAGGCACACTCATTCATTAGAATGATGTACAACCCAATCGTGGAAAGTCCCCTGTGTTTCCATACCA